>JAHREE010144627.1:0-12372 GCA_033628505.1 Tringa tobata | reverse complement strand
TTCTCCAGGCCCTTCACCAGTTTCGTTGCCCTCCTCTGCACTCGCTCCAGCACCTCCAGATCTCTCTTGGATTGAGGTACCCAAAACTGGACACAATACTCCAGGTGTGGCCTCCCCAGTGCTGAGTACAGGGGGACAATCACCTCCCTACTTCTGCTGCTCACGCTGTTTCTGATACAAGCCAGGATGCCGTTGGCTTTCTTGGCCACCTGGGCACACTGCTGGCTCACATTCAGCTGCTTGTCAATGAGAACCCCCAGGTATCTTTCTTCCAGGCAGCTCCAGCCACACTTCCCCAAGCCTGTAGCGCTGCATGGGGTTCTTGTGGCCCTAGAGCAGAACCTGGCACTTGCCCTTGTTGAAACTCATCCCATTGGTGCTGGCCCAATGATCCAATCTATCTAGATCCCTCTGTAGCGCTTCCCCATCCTCCTGGGAATCAACACTCCTGCTTAACTTGGTGTCATCTGCAAACTTGCTGATGATACACCCTATGTCCTTGTCGAGATCATCAATAAAGACGTTAAACAGGAATGGTCCTAACACTGAGCCCTGAGGGACACCACTTGTGACCGGCTGCCAGCTGGATTTAAATCCATTGAGCACTAATATCACTGTCCCCCTGTTGTATGGGGTAATCTCATTAGCAAGGGGATGAACGAAGAGACCAAAGGCCAAGCAGTTTATCCCAGCAGGGGATTTTGCTGGTTGCCGATGTGACCACCAGCCACCCCGAGGTCCTTGTGTCCCAAGGTGAGCTCATCCACACGAGTAGAGCTGGGACGAAGGTCCCCAACTCCTCGACCCCTCCTGGGTACCAAGAGCGAGAAGGGGCGGCAAAGCTAATGAATATTCACAAGGCGTTTAAACGCTAATTACGAATGGCTCAGCTGAGTGAACAACTTCAAAAGCGCGTAAGTTTAATGAAAACAACATTATTGTAACGCTGTTCCTGTGTCAACATGTTTCAGTTGGCGGGGGGTCATTTGAAGGATTTTAGTGTCAAGTAAAGTAGCTTCCTTCCATCCTTCTCCTATCGCAATCTATTCATGGAACGGTTAGAGTTGGAAGGGACCTTAAAGATCATTGATTTCAGACTTTCATAACCCCAAAAAGGCATTCACAGTCCCTCCAGCAGACACCTAACAACTATTTTATACACATTTCAGCTTTCTTCTACCTGTGGAGAGATTGGACTATTGCAAACCACCCATGGCTTCACTGGCAATACTCACCTGGCTAAAAATCTAACATTCAACTTTGAAGAGATCCTGGTGAAAGGCATTAAAGTGATTTTGTGCCTGCTCCTTTTTAAATAACACATATTTCTACCGCAGGACCCATCAGTCAGTGTGGCATTTACTTGTTGGTATCCAAATTTAATTCCTCATGGGGAAGATTATTCCCTCCCCTATTCCCCTGCGTGCACGGCAGGAACCAGCGTCTCCTCCGCGAACTTCGTATTCCTTTTTTTTTGTTCCCCCTTCTAGGACAAAAAAAGCTGCTTTGGCATCTCTTAATTAGGGCTTTGTGGCTGGCAGTTCTCTGTTCACCTCAACCTTTATTTCCAGTGACATAAAGCATGCGACTGCGACGCTCCTCTGTTGTTCCAGATCAGCCGCCCGTGAGTCAGCGGAGGGTTGGGCACCCCTTGTACTTCCCCATAAATTAGTAAGCGATACCTTGGCTGGAATTGCAAGGGTCTTTCAAGAATAATCAGCGTATTTTTGTCGCTGTTTCTTCAAGCTATTTCTCGTGTACCGCAGCTGGCAGATCGTTTCAACCTTGCGGGAGAACAGAGGCAATCATGACACTTTGTACAGCTAATGCCTTTCTTTTCTTTTTTTTTTTTTTTGATCCATGAATAATTTTTTTCTGCCACTGGAGCAGCTCTCCCGGAATATTAAAAGCCAGGCAGTCTGCTGTAACCGTATCAATTCAGCTCTGACGTGAGTCGGAGCGCTGCAGCTCCCGGTGATGTCAATGCGTGATTCAGACACTTTTTCCTTTCTTCTCCCACATCCAGGGCTCATTCTGCCTCTCTGAGATGGGGGGGAGTTGGCTGAGATCCTACAAGCTCTGCTGTAATTCGCCCAACCCCTGAAATTTGCACTCACGTGAAATGGAAACTGCCACTTCACTCTGTTCAGCTTGAAGCCTCTTCTCCCCGGAGTCCACAGTGGGTAGATCCTGGTATCCAGCACCCTGAAGGGGATGGATCATTACTGGTGTCCCCTTTTGCTCCTGCAGGATCTCCCCATCTGATGGACCCCATGGTTCCCAGGGCTGCCTCCAGCCCTGGAGCAGAGTCTGCAGAAGCAGGATGGATGGTCCACTGAGAGGGTAAAATTTGGCAGACTGCAGATGTAGGAGAAAGTGAGAAAGACACTCCTAAGCCATGGAAGAATTTGGTTCTTGCCATTTCAGCAAACATCAGGTTTTGTGGGCAAGTGGCAGTGTTTCCTTTTAAAATCTTCCTGGGATTGATGCAAATTTCAAGATGCCCCTCATTTTCTTCACAGCTCTCCATGAATGGACCTACTCACATTGGTGATGCTATCTGCGAGGATGCCCTGCCACTCTTCTAAATTCCTTGATGACACTGACCGTCCCAGAGTCCTATGTTTATTCACAGCCCCTCCTTGTACGTCACCAGAGGTTACCTTCACCCTGTGAACATGCAGTTTTTCTACATAGCTAACCCATCCAGGGCTGAGCTGCAGAACCGTGGTACAGATTGGACACCTGGCTGCCTCAACCCTTCAGAAACACAAGCTGAAGAAGACTAGAAACTTCCCCTGATGCGTGACTGCAGGGTCTTCTCCTGATGCTTTCTCTTTGCAGTCCAGGTTGGCAGGGGGTGATGCACCAAGGACCATCCCTTCCTATGATTCCAGCAGGGATGTTGCCATGTTCCTTTCTCCTTATCCCTTCACTCTCATCAGGTGAAGTGGGTGCAAACCACAGATATCCCCTATCCCTGCAGCTCCTTCCCTCCTGCACCTCAGCTACTGCTCATCCCCCAGCATCACTGCCTGGCCACCCAGGAGCAGGACCGGGTGCCCACAACAGGATCTCACTCCTCAATTTAGCTGCTCCTTATCGTGTTCACGTCTATTAATGTCTCTTCAGCGTGTTGCAAAGACAGGGTGTGAATTATTAACCTTCACCTTCAACATGCAACTGTTCCTTTCTGCTGAACAGCTGGAAAAATTAACAAACAAATGCAAACACAGGGACCTAAAGCGTGGGCTAACGCATCTGAGCTGGGTGTCTCCTCCTCCTCCTCCAATCCCTAGAGACATTTGTTCCATCCCCAGGTAAGTATTTCAGACAGATCCAATGAATCACACTCCAGAGGAACCTCTTCACTGCCACAGAAGCCCGGGTGACTAATTCAGGCTTGGTGAGCGACTCCCACCCCGGGTATCACTCCACAAAGCTGCCTTATTGTGATGTAGGCATTTTCCATATTGACAATGTTTTTAATGAAATGGTCAGGCTCCACGCTTAGTATTTTTTTATACCCATGACTCAGCACTGACACTTCCCTGCACTTGGCAATCATACTCTCGTCTTTGGCTGGAAAACCTGTTTTTTCATAAACAGAATTTTTTTTTTTTCTGAGGACTTTTGCTAACTCCTTTGTCAGGCACTCCAGCAAGAAGGGAACTGTCTATACTCAGTGCCTCTGGCTTGACCTTCATCAGGGCAGGGGATTTCTCCTTCTTCTCTCTATTTCCATGTTCTTGGTCTTTTTGGTTTTGAAGTCACCTAAATGTCTATTTGTTCTATGACTGGGTACCCTCAGTCCTCCCCATGGTGGGCTATTTAGATGTTGCAGTATGCAGGCTTAGAGCTGTCAGCCCAAAGGCAATGTCCTTTCTCAAAAAACCAACCCTGCTGACCTCAAAAACACTTGCTGCTCCACAGAACCACAGAATGGTTTGAGTTGGAAGGGACCTTAAAGACCATCTCATTCCAACCCCCTGCCCTGGGCAGGGACACCTCCCACCACACCAGGTTGCTCAAAGCCCCCTCCAACCTGGCCTTGAACCCCTCCAGGGATGGGGCAGCCACAGCTTCTCTGGGCAACCTGGGCCAGGCTCTCACCACCCTCACACCAAACAAGTTTTTCCTGAGATCTCATCTCAATCTCTTCTCTTTCAGTGTCAAACCCTTCCCCCTCATCCTATGGCTCCACTCCCTGATCAAGAGTCCCTCTCCATCTCTCCTGGAGCCCCTTTAGGGACTGGAAGGGGCTCTAAGGTCTCCCCGGAGCCTTCTCTTCTCCAGGCTGAAACCCCCAACTCTCTCAGCCTGTCCTCACAGCAGAGGGACAGTCCTCACAGCATCTCTGTGGCCTCCTCTGGCCCCACTCCAACAGGTCCATGTTCCTTCCTGTGTTGAGGACTCTAGAGCTGGATGCAGTGCTCCAATGGGGTCTCACCAGAGCAGAGGGGCACAATCACCTCCCTGGACCTACTGGCCACGCTTCTTCTGATACAGCCCAGGATGTGGTTGGCTTCCTGGGCTGCCAGTGCACATTGCCCCGTATCAGGTGCCTTGGACTCCTGATACCACACAGTGTTTCTTTGCTGATCAAAGCACCGTCCTGCAGGACCAGCCTCCCATTGCCCAGAAAACAGGGAACTTCACAGCACTGGCTCCAAAGGAATGGGCTCCTGGAGCCAAGCCTTACAACCCCATAAACCTGATGCATGCTCAAGTCTTGTACGCCTATCAGCATTGTTGGCTACACTATTTTCACACTGAATTCCAAGTGGATGAGAAGTTCCACTCTGCTCGTGTTAAACACCTCCATTTCTATTCAGTGCTAAACACAAGGAAGATGTGGACTAGCAAAAGGTTTCTTGGAGGAGACAGTAAGCCCAGTCTTCCCTGAGCTGATGCTGTTTTCCATAATTTTGGCTCTCAGCTCTTGACAAACCGACACGTCTTCGTGTAAGGGAGAATCAAGCTCATAAAGTCTGGCTGCAGCATGTATTGATTTTAATGATCCATGTTTTTTAAATTACTGCAGATTATGTACTACAAAGGAGCCATCTTGCTACAGCCATAATTGTAGCTGTTCATCTAATTTTTCCCCAGCGAATCTTCAACGTAAGCTATAACTGAAGTCCAGTTATTATTATTCACGGTGTGCATGGCATCAGAGTGCACCAAGTGGCTGATTGGGTGTTAAAAACATTACTGGTTGCTTCCTCACACCTATTTATTGTAATCATATGCCCAACCTCACCCAACACAAACACTGCAAACATGTAAATACAATGGAACATGATTTAAAACTATTTCAAGCATCCCACTCCCGACTCCTCACAGCCACCTCCAGCTGGAGAACCAGCTCCGCTTCCACGCACGCATCCTCCAAGGACAGCTGAATCACAGAGCCCAGCAGCACCCAGAGAACAGGAGAGCAACAAAATCTGGTTGTAATAACTAAAAACCTTTGACCATTCATTGGCAACAGTAAAAAATCAACATGAAATACACAGGCACTAGCACTTCCAGAGAAGTGCAGTACTTCTCGGAGAAGGGCTCAAATAAATCTGCATGGCTGAATTGCTGCTGACTGCACTAAATTCATTGTACTGTAGATGACTTTTCTACTTCGGTGAGAAAGCACAGCAAAAGGGAATGAAGCAAACTGTCACTCAGGAGAATTCCACCTCCGATCAACCATTAGGGACCAGGAAATCCAAATTTTCAAAGGGGCCTCAATTTAGACCTGGATTTTTGAGGCATAAGACCCAAAGCATTAAATCAAAAGGCAGGACTTTTTCTGTGCAGATCTTTAGTTGGTGCACAATAGCAGCGTGCACTCACGTGCACACACAAGCCAGTCCTTGCTCGTGCAAGGAGCTTGGAAACACAGCTCTGTGTGATCCCAGCAGATTCCGGCTTTTCCCACCTCAAATTCTTTGGAAATTCGCATCAGGGAAACTCTAGCAGGCCACATTTCACCAAGGCTCTGCGAATGTGAGAAGAGAAAAACTACTTTTAAAAGTCCCCCTTGCTGGACCTTGCACTATTCCACACGAGAGACCCTTCCACAACCAGCTCAATGTCGCAGATCTTTACTGGAAAAATGAATATCCACTGGGTTAGCAGAGGAAATGCTGACAGACCCCTGCTGCTCAGCCCCACGTGCCCACATCCCATAAATCAGTGGTGGTATTGCTCCTCCACTTGGCATTAAGACAACACCCTCCTCAGGGTGTAATACTCCATGCTGAACTTTGGCTTCCATCCCTTCAGGAACTGGATCTCTGCCTTGGAAACCAGCATGGCCCAGCCACAGATGCTGTGTTATAAAAGAAGGATGTTCAAAATCAGCCTTGGTGGGACGAGGATCTCTAATCCACCTTGCAAATTCCCTCACACAGCGTGTACAGGTCCCCAGCACAACCAGGACTCCACCAGTTAAGTCTTTGCTTTTGAGGAAGGATTAAAAAAAAACATTTTTCTTTCTGTCTTAGCCTCTGCTGTTTGGATTTCATTCATTAGGCCAATGCTTGTTTAGATGTTCTGTAGATGCTGTAGAGCATCTACCGGCCACTACGGAGGGGCTGAATTTCTGCCAGCAAAGGACAGCCGCTGAAGAAGCAAGGATTCCCCACAAGAGGACAAAGCAGACCAAGACGTGCTTGGTCCTCTCAGGGAGTTGACGGGATGGAAGGAACAGGAGGACCCATCAGTACAAATCTTTCTGTCTTTCATTCTCCAGTGCAGATGTGTTAAAATTAAACTGCTTCTTCAGTTATAGCTGCCTGGCATCTAAGGGAACCCAGAGAGAGCTCTGCGGTCACTCCTAGGGCCATAAAGACAATTGTGTCTCCAGCAAATACCTGCTCAATGCCCAGACCATCCCTGAGTTCCACAGTGTGGGTCATTTCTGGACATGGACCTCCAGACCTCCTACATCCCGTAGAGTGGCCTGATTGTACCCTCAGCTCTGTTATAGGAAAAGTGAACCAAAATGTATATTCTTAAGGGACAATTGCAACAGGAGCTAGGCTGTGGTACCCACAAATCCTACAGTGAAATGTAAACTCAAAAAGGAACAGATTTATCAAAAGAGAGAACTTGGCCAATACTACCAACCAACTCAAACCCAGCTGGCTGTGGAGGCTGGGCTGTGGCCCACCCCATCATGCTGGGTGAGAAGGCAGGTACCTTCTACCTCACCATGCCTCCTGAGACACAGAAATCAAAGCAAGAACTCAACTTCAGTTGCTGATCCCAGCTTTGGGTTTCACAGGGGACAGCTGGGAAGTAAGCACGTCCTAGCTATCCTGTTCTCACCTCTTTTCCCCTCTTGCCAAAACCAGATATCCTCAGTTTGGCTTCAACAGGAACATGAAAATTAACAGGACTCATCTTGAAAGGCAAGTGATTTTACTGCAGGTAAGCACACCACCTCCTCCTTCAGATTAATGCTAACCAGATGGCCAACTGTCTGTAGACTGTTGCTAAAAAACACAGGCTGAAATAATCAGAGAGTCTCTAGGACAGACACAGAAAACTGATATAGAACTGGAAACGTGCCACGAAAAAGCCCAACTAGGGAGAAACTTGGAGCTGTGCGCAGGATTGTCTCCAGCTCTGGGCAGAGACCTCCTGCAATCAAGCAGGTGGGTTGGCAACGGCAGATGGATGGTTTGCACTAAGAGCATGAAACTTCCACCACAATAACAACTGGAGCTCGGCTCTTCCAAACACCATTTCTGCACGTGCAAACCATGCGCACATGAAAAACACACCTTCAAAGAGAGGTCCCAAAGGCTGGCCTGTCCCAACGGGCTGGCATCGGTATGGACTGGAAAAGAGCAACGGGACAGACCTTCTCTTTCCAATGCTGAGGAGACACATTAAAAATGTTTCAAGTAGTAAGAAGTTATTAATCATAGAATCATAGAATCATCTAGGTTGGAAGAGACCCTTGGGATCATCAAGTCCAACCATCTACCCTCCTCTACAAAGTCCTTCCCTACACCATAGCCCTCAGCACCGCATCTAATCATCTTTTAAACACATCCAGGGATGGGGACTCAACCCCCTCCCTGGGCAGCCTATTCCAATGCCTGACCACTCTTTCTGGGAAGAATTCTTTCCTAATGTTCAGTCTAAACCTACCCTGTTG
Source organism: Tringa tobata (assembly GCA_033628505.1). Lineage (NCBI taxonomy): Eukaryota > Metazoa > Chordata > Aves > Charadriiformes > Scolopacidae > Tringa > Tringa tobata. The sequence continues at coordinate 4,205 of JAHREE010144627.1, read as the reverse complement.
GAGCTTGAAGCCATTCCCTCTCGTTCTGTCATTAATTACCTGTGAGAAGAGACCAGCACCAACCTCTCTACAGTGTCCTTTCAAGTAGTTGTAGAGAGTGATGAGGTCTCCCCTCAGCCTCCTCTTTCTCATACTAAACAGTCCCAGCTCCTTCAGCCTCTCCTCATATGATTTATTCTCCAGGCCCTTCACCAGTTTCGTTGCCCTCCTCTGCACTCGCTCCAGCACCTCCAGATCTCTCTTGGATTGAGGTACCCAAAACTGGACACAATACTCCAGGTGTGGCCTCCCCAGTGCTGAGTACAGGGGGACAATCACCTCCCTACTTCTGCTGCTCACGCTGTTTCTGATACAAGCCAGGATGCCGTTGGCTTTCTTGGCCACCTGGGCACACTGCTGGCTCACATTCAGCTGCTTGTCAATGAGAACCCCCAGGTATCTTTCTTCCAGGCAGCTCCAGCCACACTTCCCCAAGCCTGTAGCGCTGCATGGGGTTCTTGTGGCCCTAGAGCAGAACCTGGCACTTGCCCTTGTTGAAACTCATCCCATTGGTGCTGGCCCAATGATCCAATCTATCTAGATCCCTCTGTAGCGCTTCCCCATCCTCCTGGGAATCAACACTCCTGCTTAACTTGGTGTCATCTGCAAACTTGCTGATGATACACCCTATGTCCTTGTCGAGATCATCAATAAAGACGTTAAACAGGAATGGTCCTAACACTGAGCCCTGAGGGACACCACTTGTGACCGGCTGCCAGCTGGATTTAAATCCATTGAGCACTAATATCACTGTCCCCCTGTTGTATGGGGTAATCTCATTAGCAAGGGGATGAACGAAGAGACCAAAGGCCAAGCAGTTTATCCCAGCAGGGGATTTTGCTGGTTGCCGATGTGACCACCAGCCACCCCGAGGTCCTTGTGTCCCAAGGTGAGCTCATCCACACGAGTAGAGCTGGGACGAAGGTCCCCAACTCCTCGACCCCTCCTGGGTACCAAGAGCGAGAAGGGGCGGCAAAGCTAATGAATATTCACAAGGCGTTTAAACGCTAATTACGAATGGCTCAGCTGAGTGAACAACTTCAAAAGCGCGTAAGTTTAATGAAAACAACATTATTGTAACGCTGTTCCTGTGTCAACATGTTTCAGTTGGCGGGGGGTCATTTGAAGGATTTTAGTGTCAAGTAAAGTAGCTTCCTTCCATCCTTCTCCTATCGCAATCTATTCATGGAACGGTTAGAGTTGGAAGGGACCTTAAAGATCATTGATTTCAGACTTTCATAACCCCAAAAAGGCATTCACAGTCCCTCCAGCAGACACCTAACAACTATTTTATACACATTTCAGCTTTCTTCTACCTGTGGAGAGATTGGACTATTGCAAACCACCCATGGCTTCACTGGCAATACTCACCTGGCTAAAAATCTAACATTCAACTTTGAAGAGATCCTGGTGAAAGGCATTAAAGTGATTTTGTGCCTGCTCCTTTTTAAATAACACATATTTCTACCGCAGGACCCATCAGTCAGTGTGGCATTTACTTGTTGGTATCCAAATTTAATTCCTCATGGGGAAGATTATTCCCTCCCCTATTCCCCTGCGTGCACGGCAGGAACCAGCGTCTCCTCCGCGAACTTCGTATTCCTTTTTTTTTGTTCCCCCTTCTAGGACAAAAAAAGCTGCTTTGGCATCTCTTAATTAGGGCTTTGTGGCTGGCAGTTCTCTGTTCACCTCAACCTTTATTTCCAGTGACATAAAGCATGCGACTGCGACGCTCCTCTGTTGTTCCAGATCAGCCGCCCGTGAGTCAGCGGAGGGTTGGGCACCCCTTGTACTTCCCCATAAATTAGTAAGCGATACCTTGGCTGGAATTGCAAGGGTCTTTCAAGAATAATCAGCGTATTTTTGTCGCTGTTTCTTCAAGCTATTTCTCGTGTACCGCAGCTGGCAGATCGTTTCAACCTTGCGGGAGAACAGAGGCAATCATGACACTTTGTACAGCTAATGCCTTTCTTTTCTTTTTTTTTTTTTTTGATCCATGAATAATTTTTTTCTGCCACTGGAGCAGCTCTCCCGGAATATTAAAAGCCAGGCAGTCTGCTGTAACCGTATCAATTCAGCTCTGACGTGAGTCGGAGCGCTGCAGCTCCCGGTGATGTCAATGCGTGATTCAGACACTTTTTCCTTTCTTCTCCCACATCCAGGGCTCATTCTGCCTCTCTGAGATGGGGGGGAGTTGGCTGAGATCCTACAAGCTCTGCTGTAATTCGCCCAACCCCTGAAATTTGCACTCACGTGAAATGGAAACTGCCACTTCACTCTGTTCAGCTTGAAGCCTCTTCTCCCCGGAGTCCACAGTGGGTAGATCCTGGTATCCAGCACCCTGAAGGGGATGGATCATTACTGGTGTCCCCTTTTGCTCCTGCAGGATCTCCCCATCTGATGGACCCCATGGTTCCCAGGGCTGCCTCCAGCCCTGGAGCAGAGTCTGCAGAAGCAGGATGGATGGTCCACTGAGAGGGTAAAATTTGGCAGACTGCAGATGTAGGAGAAAGTGAGAAAGACACTCCTAAGCCATGGAAGAATTTGGTTCTTGCCATTTCAGCAAACATCAGGTTTTGTGGGCAAGTGGCAGTGTTTCCTTTTAAAATCTTCCTGGGATTGATGCAAATTTCAAGATGCCCCTCATTTTCTTCACAGCTCTCCATGAATGGACCTACTCACATTGGTGATGCTATCTGCGAGGATGCCCTGCCACTCTTCTAAATTCCTTGATGACACTGACCGTCCCAGAGTCCTATGTTTATTCACAGCCCCTCCTTGTACGTCACCAGAGGTTACCTTCACCCTGTGAACATGCAGTTTTTCTACATAGCTAACCCATCCAGGGCTGAGCTGCAGAACCGTGGTACAGATTGGACACCTGGCTGCCTCAACCCTTCAGAAACACAAGCTGAAGAAGACTAGAAACTTCCCCTGATGCGTGACTGCAGGGTCTTCTCCTGATGCTTTCTCTTTGCAGTCCAGGTTGGCAGGGGGTGATGCACCAAGGACCATCCCTTCCTATGATTCCAGCAGGGATGTTGCCATGTTCCTTTCTCCTTATCCCTTCACTCTCATCAGGTGAAGTGGGTGCAAACCACAGATATCCCCTATCCCTGCAGCTCCTTCCCTCCTGCACCTCAGCTACTGCTCATCCCCCAGCATCACTGCCTGGCCACCCAGGAGCAGGACCGGGTGCCCACAACAGGATCTCACTCCTCAATTTAGCTGCTCCTTATCGTGTTCACGTCTATTAATGTCTCTTCAGCGTGTTGCAAAGACAGGGTGTGAATTATTAACCTTCACCTTCAACATGCAACTGTTCCTTTCTGCTGAACAGCTGGAAAAATTAACAAACAAATGCAAACACAGGGACCTAAAGCGTGGGCTAACGCATCTGAGCTGGGTGTCTCCTCCTCCTCCTCCAATCCCTAGAGACATTTGTTCCATCCCCAGGTAAGTATTTCAGACAGATCCAATGAATCACACTCCAGAGGAACCTCTTCACTGCCACAGAAGCCCGGGTGACTAATTCAGGCTTGGTGAGCGACTCCCACCCCGGGTATCACTCCACAAAGCTGCCTTATTGTGATGTAGGCATTTTCCATATTGACAATGTTTTTAATGAAATGGTCAGGCTCCACGCTTAGTATTTTTTTATACCCATGACTCAGCACTGACACTTCCCTGCACTTGGCAATCATACTCTCGTCTTTGGCTGGAAAACCTGTTTTTTCATAAACAGAATTTTTTTTTTTTCTGAGGACTTTTGCTAACTCCTTTGTCAGGCACTCCAGCAAGAAGGGAACTGTCTATACTCAGTGCCTCTGGCTTGACCTTCATCAGGGCAGGGGATTTCTCCTTCTTCTCTCTATTTCCATGTTCTTGGTCTTTTTGGTTTTGAAGTCACCTAAATGTCTATTTGTTCTATGACTGGGTACCCTCAGTCCTCCCCATGGTGGGCTATTTAGATGTTGCAGTATGCAGGCTTAGAGCTGTCAGCCCAAAGGCAATGTCCTTTCTCAAAAAACCAACCCTGCTGACCTCAAAAACACTTGCTGCTCCACAGAACCACAGAATGGTTTGAGTTGGAAGGGACCTTAAAGACCATCTCATTCCAACCCCCTGCCCTGGGCAGGGACACCTCCCACCACACCAGGTTGCTC
>JAHREE010144616.1:0-20927 GCA_033628505.1 Tringa tobata | reverse complement strand
GCAAACCCAACAGTTGTGATTTCAGGTTGTAACATGCCGGATTCTGTGACGGCGCTACCCGGCACGGCAGGGGAGCCATTTGCCAGACTTAATTTCTGGGAGCTCACTCAAATAACTCTCCAGCTCTGGCAGGCTTCTGACGTCCGCCTTCAGCAAAGGCAGTGTTTTTGCAGGGAAACGCAGGGATTTGCTGATCTCTTGCCCCTTCACTTGTCGGTCCATGTTGTGCAAAGCGGTTCGATTGCCAGTAATTCAGAGCTGGAGTGTTTCATACTCACGCTGGGCAGGAACAGCTGATAGTACCAGGTGGAGAGCAGAGGCGTGATCAGGCCCAAGGAGCTTGTATGGAAATTTCAGCCAAGAAATGCTTTTTTTTTTTTTTTTTTTTTAAATGGCCAAGATATATATCCTTGAAAATGGCAGTTGATAATGGAAATGCTGACTCAACCGTAGCTGTAGTCACAGTGGCCCTGCTATGACTCTGTGAGGAGAGAATAGATTGTTGTCAGCAGATGACCACACATTTTTCAATTTTAGGAGCAATTCTCTTGATGTGTTAACCTTATTTACACTTCGTACACTCATATCTTTCTGCTGAATGTCAAGGGCAGCTCTAGAATTAAACAGAATTAACAATTTCTTCCCGTGCCCTCCACTGTAATGAAATTTCCTCGGCTTTGAAGCAGGGGAGGGATGGCAAAAGGTTTCGGCGTTGAACAGTGGTGTGTTGTTATACAGACAGTGGCCAGGTTCTCATCTTGCACACAGTGGTGTGTAGAAAGATAAGTCCCTTGAAGTCTACAGGGTCAAAGATTTGTCTATCTAAATTTAGGGCACAATATTATGTGTAATTCAAGGAATGGGTTAATAAGCCAGCCATGTTCTTCTCTGGTGGGGTGTCAGTACAGCTGGGGTGGTGGTGGAAGGGGTCTCCAAAGAAGGTGGAAGGAGCTGGGCATACAGTGGTTGCATTACATCCTTTCTTTAGGGTCACTGATGTTTTCAAGTATCCTTCAAAGTCCTGGTTCAAATTTTCAAAGGTGCTGCTGCCCAAGCACCTTCCAAGCCAAGTGTAGTTTTCATGTCTCCTTATTAAAAGTCAGAGGAAGACAGTGGGGAAGAAGCTTAGTAGCAGAGAGGAGGAGGATTAGAAAGAGAAAGGAAGAATGAAATGGTACCAACAAACTCATAGCAATGATGATATGAGCTGTAACAACCAACTTCCAGTGGCCGATTTCCATTTGGCCATTTTTACGTAGGTGTTTAAGTATAGATTTGGGTGGCTAAATATAGACAGTCAGACATCTATTATGTGAAATCTCAGTTTGAAGTTATTCAACACCTTCCTATTATATTTGAATAATCGGCGTTTTATTGCGCCGTGACACCATCTGAACAAAAATCCTTTCAGAAAGTACTTCTTTGCTGTTAGTTGGATAACTCAGGAGAGATTTCCTTTATGAAAAGCAGCCATCGGATACTCCTCAGAAGAGGAACGTCTTTGCAGGCTCTAATGAGAAAAGAGAGCTAACCAGGATGTGAGATCTCGCATGCCCTCTACCCCCTACAACTTTTTTTCTTTTGGAAAGTTGGACTAGAAACTGTTTCTCTTTCTGTAACAGCTAAAACCTGTTTTTTAGAAGCCTTGTGCAGGTTTTTGGAGGAAACTGCCATTCTGACTCTTCATCTTGAACCTGCCCGACAGGATTTCATTTACCCAGATAACGTGAGCAGCGTGTTGTGGAATATTCACTGCGCAGTCATCTCATGCTTGAGATTAAGCCCTAGCTGATGAATGAACCCTTCACTTCTGAACATAATTGCTAACCATTAAAGCCTTAAACTGGCAACAGTCCTGCAGCACACACTCAGTGAAACGGTAAAAAGCTGTAAATCGCAACCTGCACTTATTCAAGATAATTCCGGTCTTATTGTGCCATATATAGATCGAATGGTATACCTGGCTATATAATATGGCATATCACTGCTTGTCCATCCCAGCGTGGACCCTCAGAGCTGCAATGCTTTGAAAGAGGTCTTTGAGGGCTATAAATACCCCAGTGTTTCTCCCTGTTTGTAAACGAGAGCAATGGAAGCTAAATATATGCTGGCTCTTCTGTGACAGATCCTGAAAGCGATTCTTATTCATTTTGATTCTTGCCCGGAATATCTTTCTTGCAGTCCTACTTCTGGATCATTGAAGAAAACAACCCTGACAACTCACCCTTCAGCCCCGCGCCGCAGACGAGAAGGGCTTGGCGAATTCTACAGAGTTCAGCTAATTGCAAAGGGAAACAGAACATCACAGAATCACAGGGCTTGGAAGGGACCTCTGCAGATCATCTAGTCCAACCCCTCTGACAGAGCAGGTTGCACAGGAACGTGTCTAGGCGGGTTGGGAATGTCTCCAGAGACATTCCACCTCCATCCACCTCTCTGGGCAGCCTGTTCCAGGGCTCTGCCACCCTCACCGCAAAGAAGTTTTTTCTCAAGATCATCCAGTTCCAACCCCCTGCCCTGGGCAGGGACACCTCCCACCAGAACAGGTTGCTCAAAGCCCCGTCCAACCTGGCCTTGAACCCCTACAGGGATAGGGCAGCCACAGCTTCTCTGGGCAACCTGGGCCAGGCTCTCACCACCCTCACAGCAAAGAATTTCTTCCCGAGATCTCATCTCAATCCCCCCTCTTTCAGTTTAAAACTGCTCCCCCTCATCCTGTCACTCCACTCCCTGATCTAGAGTCCCTCCCCAGCTTTCCTGGAGCCCCTTTAGGGACTGGAAGGGGCTCTAAGGTCTCCCCGGAGCCTTCTCTCCTCCGGGCTGAACACCCCCAATGCTCTCAGCCTGTCTTCATAGGAGAGGTGCTCCATCCCTCGGAGCATCTTCTGGCCTCATTTCTGTACAAAATCCAGACTGCCATTAAGTGCCACGGTCAGGATCCTTAGCTCTTAGCTTGGGACTGCAACACTGATGTCGTCAGCACTATCTGGTGTTAATTGGCAAGGGGATCCAGCATTGTAGCTTCATGAGCCCAGCTGATGCTTTGGACTTCTCTGGAAGTCCCTTGCCATCCACACCATGAATTCCTGGCTCAAAAGACGGTGAGATGAAGAACCGAGGCAGGTGGAGGAGGATGGGGAAGTTTCCAAAGGGAAGGTGTGCCCAGGGACAGTGGGATCCTGATGCTCTGGCTGGTGGATCTTCCCCACAGGAGGGCAAATGCCGCTGTGAGGGACTGGGTGCGTGGGGACAGGACCAGGGCTGCTCATCTCTTTGGAGGTAGGAGTGCAAGAAGCAGAGAGAATTTCTTAGAAACAAAGCATATGTATGATTTTTTTATGTGTTGTACATGGTGTGTACAACCTCCCAGGGAATACAGCTGCATTTACACTTTAAGGTTAAAATCCGCACCAGAAGAGAAATGGAGGTGTTAGTCCTGCTGTGGAAACAGCGAAGATTACAACGGGGGAAAACACAGGAGAGACATGAGGTTATTCAGTTTGGTCCATCAGGTGGTACTGCCATCCCAACAGCAACCTTTCCTCTCCCCTGCACATCTGAAAAATCCCCAAAACCCCAGTAACTGCAAATTTACACCGGTGGCTTTTCGCTTCTCCAGCTCAGGAGCGGGAGGCAAAAGGGGTGCAAAACCAGACAGGAGGTGCCAGCAGGCTGGAAAATGGTGTGTCTCAGGAGGTGTTTTATTTATGGCCACGTTCAGATCAAACAATCACAGAAGATCCTGGGAATCAATAGGGGAAAGGGAAATTTGGTTCCTATTGCCCAGTTGCACCTTCTTTCCCCTATTTAAACCTGGGAGAGGAGGAGAGGGCAGCAGGGACATCCAAGCTCCCACTCTCCCAGGAGAAGCCCGGGCTGATGGAAGGCATCCTTGACATACAACACTAATACAAGAAGGAAGGGACAAGGTGCTCTTCTTCCTATGGTATGAACCACGGTGGGGTTAATTGTGAGGTTTCAAAAGTGCATGCAAAACGTTGATGTCAGGCGCCCAAAATATTGTCAAACACAAGTGATTTGCGATTTAAAATATTACAAGGCTGCTATTTTTAGCGCAGAGGAACCTTTAGTCATTCTACATTTAGATGGCTTATCAGAATTAAATAAATAACAGCAATGGTTACTGCTCAAATTAGGTCTGTCTCGGTTTCCATGGCATCCAATCTGTTATCTCCAATATTCTTGCCAGGATTTGTACTGGGGCTCTGGGACAGCAACATTTCTTATAAGGCTTATAAGGAATTATCCTGTAGCAATTTCAGCTATATGGTTTCTATGAAACCCTGGAATAAATGGATTTATTTAAGATGTGTTGAAGGTTTTTTTTTTCTTCTTTTTTCTTTCTTCTTTTTTTTTTTTTTTGAACTGTTGTCTATTTTTAGCACTGCTGCCTGCTTTTATGTGGTGCTGCTTTAACTCTTTTGTGGATGTGCCGATGTTGCTGTCTGGCGATCCTGTGCGGTGGCTGCGCCTGTTGCTCTGTCAGAAGAGGACTTTGAGGCTTTGATGCCACCAGGAGAGTGTATTTGAAAAGACCAGGGCTCAGGAACATGGGATAACATCAGCCTTTGCCTTTTCGGTACCTCTCAGTCCTTTGAAAGCAGCTACAGAGGAGTGTTTCCATGTATTCCGAGACACCCAGTGTAGTTATCCTCAGAGAAAAGGTAGCAACGCTTTGTCTGAGCCCAAGAACTTTTGTCTGAGGCCGAGGCAAAAAAATATTGCTTACGTCAAGTTGCTGGGCTCGACGTGGAGGTAAACGGGTGAAACGCAAAGACCTGTGTTATGTGGAAAGCCAGGCTGGATGATTTAATGATTCCCTCTGACCTAAGACACTGTGCAACTATGCATTAAAAAGACAGTTATAAGTCCAACTCAGAAGAAGAACATGGTGTGCACAGCAAGCTGTGTAGCTGCAGAGAGCAGGAAAATATATTTGTGCTATAACAGCTGCATGTTTCCCCACAGCTCTTCAATTAATACTACCTTTTATGGGTACATTTTTTAGCTCCTTGGCTGTTAGATTTTTCAAGTGAGGGTTTCATTAATCTTTTGTTTTGTAGTGTTACCTAGTATATAGATCCTGTTCCCTTTTCCCCTCTGGTAAGCACTAATTTATTTTGAGTTTATTTGCATCCTGCTGTGAGGAAATTTTGGCTCTATGGCGTTTAAAAAAGCAATGGCTCACTGGGTTTCTAATTCCCAGGTCATATTCCTAAACAAAATGTACTGTTACATAGCACCGAGATTTATGGCAAATTATATCTAGTTCTAACCAACAGCTTTCTAATATTTTTATAAGAATGAATAACGTAGGAGAGGATAAGCACTTTTACAGTGCCTTTTTTTCTGCAGCTCTCAGGAGGACGGTGAGGACCACAGTGAATAATTTCATCCTCAGTGTTTACTTACTTGTGCTCGGTCTTAAGAGAATGATACTAACGCTGCCCTGCAGACCTTCAGCTGGCATAAATTGGCATCCTTTCCCCAGGCATAGGCGGAGCTGCGCTGATTTATACGAGCTCAGGGTGCACCTCTGGCGCATACAACTTTTCTACCATACCTCACATGGAATTTGATTTACTCTGAATCATGATTGAAATATAGCTGTGTGTTTAAAGCAGGCAAGAAATGATAAAGTACTTACTATTTATAGAGTCACAGCTACTTTTCAGAGCCAACCGAGCAATTCCCAAGTACAATCACAATACAAAGACTTTAATATTTTAGTGCTCTGTCACCCTGTGGTCACTATAAATTTGCTGTGGCTGGGCATGCAGCCCCAGCACAAATCTATTTGAAAAACACTTACCTAGGCAACTGCATTAATGCGGAGCCCAGCTATTCACGTTCGCACGCACCATCTCCTGACCCTCTCTGCAAGGAATGGAAAAGAGTGAAGCTGCCCCCACGAAACACTGCATGGCACCGGGTGAGATGGTGCTCACGGCGCTGGAGCACTTTGCTTAAGCTTTTTGTATGGAAAGAAGGGTTGGTGGTTAATGCATTAATGGCACCTGAGCTGTTGTAGCTGTTTCAGGATTCCCGTTGCTGAAGCCAGGCTCTCCTGTCTGCTCTCCGCACCGTTTCTTTTATTCCCAGCCTCCGTATTTTGGTGCAATGGTTTGCTTTTCCAGTCATATTTCCTTCTTAAGGTGTGTTCTTACGTGAGAATGCCCCACGTCAAGGCTTGAAATGTTTCCTGTCCTACCATGTGTCTGACTACAGAGGTGGCTCAAGACTCTTCTTTGGTGGCTAGGAATAGGAGGTAGGAAGCTTATTGCCACTTAAGGTGCAAAGCAGCGGCTGCCGCTGCTCCGATGTTACTGGTGCAGATAAATTCAAGAAGTTTTTAGCAAGTTTTTAGCTCAAATTCATTGGGAAACTTCCTGAGGAAGAGAAAAATCAGAGCGGTTGTGGCACCTCTGTATCCAGTCTCCCACCTTGCCACAATCAGTGCAGTTTTCAGGTGACTCTGGGTTGACAGCACGCTCCTGTGCTTGCACCCAGGCAGCACTGCCCCAACCTGGCACTTGGTCCTCTCCAGAGTGAGAGAAATAACATTTCTGTGCAGCTGATGTACCTGGGAAAAATTTTCTGTAGTTACTGCAGACCAGGACGTGAGCCAGGCTGGTCCTGCCCTCTCTCTGCTGCTTATTAAATCTTGAAGCTCCTCTTGTCATGTCCTCAGGGGCACAACACGTCGAGAGAAAAATAGTGTGGGCATTGTATAACATTGACTGTGGCTTTGTACTCCCCTAAGCTGAAAACAACGCCTGGGTCAGCCACTTCTGACAAGGAGGCAGATGCTCTTGAGGAAGCTCACCCACTGCAGAAAGCCCAAGGGATGGGGCTGTGTACCATAAAGCTCTTAGGAAAGAGATGACATGGACACCTCTACTGCTGCCCAACCACCATCTGCGGGCACCAGTGGAGACCCCCAGCCTTAGAGACCCCCACATCATACAGGAGACAGGTTGCTGATGTTGTGCAGAAAGTCAAGTCACTCAGTTGAGCCCTGAGGGTCAGAAGGAGTTAAACCTACCAGGTTAAGTGTTGATAGCACGTCAGAGCTGGTCCTGTCCTAAGCGGAGGTCAAATGCACCATGAGAAGCTCTGGGAGAGGAGCTGCAGATTTAGATGCCAGACCAGAGCAACTGGTGAATATCATGGCTCCTTGCCACATGGAAATGTTTGGGAAGGAGCTTTTTTTCGTCTGGAAAACAAACAGATCTGCTTTTCTAGGGAGAGGACAAAAATGGAGGAGGAGTGTGTTTGGAATGTTGGCCAACCCAAAGGTACAGAATTTGAACCATGGTTAAAAGTAAGCAAAAAACGATCTCAGAAAGGACTGGTCTGCTCTGGTGGGTGGTCTCTGGAGGGAGCATAAACTGATGAAATTCCACTAGCAGCTTTTTTAAGGAAACCCAGATTCATTGCATATTTTCCCATGTAGACTCCAGCCACCCAGTCTTCTTCCCTAGGACGTTTTTGCTCCATTTAATGAAGAACTCTTTGCTTCAGTTGGTATAAATGGGGGAAGAAATAAATGCCTAGCTTCTGCAAGACACAAAACTTTCAACTTTACTCTGGTGCTACAGGTTTTTAATGTGACTGAAGAATAGCTGTCCTGTATCAGACCAGAGAGCCATCAGCTCTGTGTCCTATCTCCAACAGTGACCAAAAGCAATTCTGGGGAAGAGAATAAGGGCAAGATAGAGGTGTAATGATACATACCTAGCTCCTTTCCCAGTTCCCATTTATCTGTGGCTTAAGGATTTCCTGAGGCAGGGGCTTTTGTTTTTAATGGTCCTGGTGGAGTTTTCCCTTGTGGATTTGTCCAACCACTTCTTAAACCCCTGAAAGCTTTGAGCACCCACAAATCTGCAGGGCAAGGCGTTCCACAGGCCCACTACTTGCTGCTGGCCACGGCCTCTCTTTTTCTTGGTTTTGAACTTTCTGCCTACAAGTTTCAGCTGATGCTCCTTGGTTCTTGCACCGAGAGACAGAGAGCAAGTGTCATATAACCACCAGACAAAGCGATGCCCCTGCCCCCTGTGCTGACAGTCGAACTTGTTGGCCGATGGTAAGAGGTACAAGAAATGAATAAACGGTGGGAAAAAGGGTTTGGGAGCCATGTCCTCAGCAGGGTGCTGCAGGAAGGGTGGTACCCAGGCTGTGCGGGTTACTCTGCTGTGCCTCTCCACTCTCCTTTCCCCAATACATCCAGTTTTCCCCTGCTGGGAGCAGGCTCTTGTTTGCAAATACCTTTGCTGTTGCAAATATCAATATTGCTGCGGCATTCGGCGCTTCCCAGTCAATGTGCTGAGCGGAAATTGATGTGGGGATTATAGAGACCACCCTCACGTTTGTGTCTTGGAAGTAAAGGTGTTAACTCTTTCTGACTTAATTCGTTCAGGTTGAAGGGCGGCAAGGGATTGAGCCTGAAATACAGCAAATCAATAATACAAACTCTTTGAGCTTTGTGAGCTAAGAATAAACACCAACCACAGAGCGAGTCAAATGAACCTGGGCAAGAGGCACGGGGGAGATGTAGCAGTGGTGTTCTGTTATTGCGGGTCAATAAAGGCTAGATAATGTTTGGCTTTCATTACTGATTAAAAAGATTTCCTTGCAAATGTTATGAGATTAACACTGAGCTTTCTGTGTGCACTGAAAGGGTAATGTTTAGAAATGATCATCCTGCATTATCCCAGTGGAAACACGAATAATGATGCTGCAAACATTGCTGCTGGATGTGGAGCGGGTCCTCCTGCCTGAGCCACGGATGGAGGGGGCACACACAGTGGGAGGACCTGTTCCTGGTGGTGATTTTCAGCCTGTGAGACACCTGGTGAGCACCCTGGACTGGTGATGCCCTGTGCCCGCTGAGAGCAACAGGAGCCTTTCTCTGACTTGGTGGGATGCAGAGCTCCATCAGCTCTCGGGCAGACATGGTGCCTTATACCAATGACACTCCAGTTATGGCTGAGGAGGCAATTTCATTACATATGCCTATTTTTAGGTGCTTATAACTCAAAAACATTACCCTCTTGGCGGGAATTTATCACACTTGTTCTCAGCTCAAAGCTGATATATAAGATTTGGCGGGTCTCCAGAGAGCTGAAGAACAGCTGCCTGGGATGTTTCCCAACTGCGGTTTTCACCAATTAAGAAGTTTGTTTTCACACAGTTTGGAGGAATTTTTTTTCCTTTAAGACCTTACCTCAGAAACACGCTACGGGCAGACAGCCCTGCACTTTTCAGCCTCATAACTCTGGTCCTAAAGCATATTTATTCAGAGGTCTCAAAGGCATTTGTTCCCTTTTGAAGAGCAATGGGGAGATATATTGGATCTATCAACGTGTAGTCTATCTAAATCTAATCTATAACTCTATAAAACCAGGAGCTACACACCCTGAAATAAAAATTGCCTGCCTTTATTGCCACGAGTGTACAGCGAAAGGAAGGCAGCACAGACTCTGCTGGGCAGTGATGCTGTGGCTGCTCTGGTGCCAAAGAAGAACTCTTTCTGTCTTGCTTTTTTTCCCTGTCCCCTTCCCCACCACCTCAGTAGGGATCACACCAGTACCCCACAGTGTTGTTCTGGTGGGCTAGGGTTTTTTTCCAGTATTATGGCAAGCAAGGCTCCATTGCCTTGAACGCCACGCCTGACTTATGTCATTTTCCCCATATTTCTGTGACATGGGCATGTCTACACACAAGAGCCTCTAGCTGGCTGTAAGGTAGGAGTGCAGGACCTATTTGCCAAACTAAGAGTCAAATTCACTTATTTTGAGGGAGCATTTTCTCCTGGACTGAGTTTATCCTGGCTCGGAGAAAAAGAAGTACTTCTTAGCACTCAGTGATAACACTACTAGGCAGAAATCTAATTTTTTTTTTTTTTTTGAAAGTGCCTGGGCTCACAAATTTGCATCCTTCTCTGCAGAGAGGTAGGCAGCCAAGGCATTTAACAGCTGAATATTTCCTTGTTAAAAGCTGGTCTACATTCCTCTTGGATGTTCTGCAGCAAAACCTGCAGGCTGGGAAATATCTTGTCCAGGGCAGAGCAGCTAAGTCTCCAAGAGCGGCGCTGGGAAGATAAAAAGCTGTTTTCCCTTCAACACTCTCGCCATGTGTTACCCGCTGCACTGGTGAGATACTGACCCACTTCTCAGCTCTGATAAGATAACGACGTGGCCAAAGGCCCTGGGAGGGGTTGTGATGGAGACAGCATCAATGTAAAGCCCTCTAAACGCTTTTCTGTGCCATTCCTAGAAATACCGCTGAAGGAAAGGATGCTAAAGGGATTTGTTCTGGCAGGAATTGGGCTTGCAAAGCATGTTTCATGTTCCCCAAACACGGAAATATGTGTATGTCAAGAGTGCAGACAGGTCTGTCTGGGGATACGGAGAGGACTAGGCTATGATGCGCAGCCTTGGGAGGAAAACACAAGCTCAAAGGAGCTGGTTTGTTTAGTACTTTCACCAAAAATTGCTTGTCCATTTTGGAAAGCAGAAGGGCAAAGACAGGGCTTCACCTGTCTGCAGGTGAAGACAGTGGGATGGTTTGTGGGCAAAGCCCAGTGGCTGGTGAGCATGGTCCAGCCCAGCTGCCCTGTGGGAGGGTGGTAACGATCAGCTGATGGGATGGGGTGGGGTGGGATGGAGTGTTAGGGCAGGGAGCCTGGGCATCATCTCCCCAGGTTTAATGACCACCTGCCTTAACTTCAGCTTGAGTGCTGCTGGTGGAAGGGCACTCAGGTGTCCTGCTGCTGAGCCCCTGCGTAGGAAATGAGGCACACGTGTTGTGCAAACGAGGGGAGAGGACAAATACCTCTGGGAGATGGGTGGGAGGGATGCTGCAGCCAAAATACACAGCTGAGGCAAAAGGAAGGGAGAAGGATGCTTGAATCAAGGTAATGGGGGATGTGCTCAGGTTTGACTCTTGCTTGAAAAGTAGATGAGGCAGATGGTCCACAAGAGGCAGATGCAACGGCCACCCGAAATTGGAGAAATGCTGTATGCTGGGACCCTACAGCATTTCAGCAGCAAAGAGCAAGAGACAGTTAAGACATCTCTTCTTTCCCTGCGCTGTGTGGTGGAGGCTGCCAGAAGAATCAGTGGGGTAGAAGGACAGCACAGCCCTCATCTTACCACCAGTGGAGCAGCAACCAAGGAGGGGTATGGTCCTTGCTATCACCAGGTCATGCTCTAGGCTTGCTTTGCCTTATGTTTTTTGTCTGGAGTGAGAGTTGTCTTTCATATTTCCCTATTAGCCGTAACTTGTGCAGTATCTCCAAATGCTATCTGTGGTCTTAACTTAATAAAACCCCTGTAAATGATAGGAAACCTTCTCATCGCTCCACTCGGATGCAGAAAGGGATGTAATAAGCCATAACAGGCTTTTTGGAGTCCTAGGAAAGCAGATCATTTTTCCTTTTAAAGCTCCGCTATGAAATAAATCTGAGAATTTCCTCAGAAATAAATATCCTGGGTTACAGTAAAAGGTCTTGCCAGTCTGGCTGGTGCTTGGAAGTCTGTAAAAGTTTGATACCGTGACCCACACGCTAGGTTTTGCTGCAAGAAGGTATTCCTTGCCAATTTTTTTTTTTTCTCTGTTATGTGAGAAATGCAGCCCATTACATCGATTTCCCGGCATATAAAAGTACAACTGGCTGGAGGGGAGCAAGAGGCAGAGCGCTGTGGAAGCTTTTCCAAAATCCCATCCCTGTCTTGAATCACAGAGGTGTGAAACCTCCACCCAGATATCTGTCCACATTCATTTGCTTTCAATGGTTCCAGACTCAGGATCCAGTTCGAGCAGTTATGTCTGGGTACTAGATTTCCCATGTTATATCTCTTTCCCTATCATTCTTTTTAATTTATTTTTTTTTTAAATTATTCTCCATTAAACTGACAGTGTTTACGGTTTGGTATCAAATAGGTACAAAATTCAGTTTGCATTTAGCACCAGCCAAGGCAGAATTGAAGGTTTCTGTCTAGGTTCTTCCTTACTGAATTTTCTGGGACCAAACCAACATATTTCTTGCTTTTAATCCTGACTTGCCTTCCTTTGGCAGTTGTGATTTTCCTTCCTCCCGTGAATAAAGCTTCCAGAAAAGCTTTGTGTGTGGCTCCCTGCAGCAGGAATCAGTACATTTACAGCACCAGAGAAAAATACCGCTAATCTCCCTTTTTTTCAACTTGAAATGTCTCTTTGCAGATGGCTTGATTTTTATTATCTTTATTCCCTTCCTTCCCTCCCCTGCTCTCCTGGAAGATACCATTTGGGCCATTAGTGATCTCAGCATTTTCTGTGCAGAGCTGCTAGATATTTTTGTCCGTCTCGAATCAAAACGGTGCCAGATGGAAGCCCCATGCTCTTCATAGATGATCATTTCCAGCATTCTTCTGCGAGGTTGTATAACATATGTCCACGAGAAATTAAAAATGCCGTTTCCTTGTATGAACCGTGCGTGCTCAAGGGCACAGAGAAGGTTAAGAAAATAACTGAGCCAGGACTGTTCTGTACTTTTTTAAGCGATTTAATTTCCTAACGAGAAGTTATATTAACATTTAGATTGGTTGCTGATTTGTCGGGGATGGTCTTATTGCTATAAACACCTGTATCGAGCAAAGCAGTCATGAAACACATTAGCAAAAAGGAGTTTTATGTTGAAAATAGTAGTCTCTAGTATCAAGAGGGTGCTGTTTTTCTGGTTTGGTGATTTGGTTTAGGGTGGTTTTTCACCCCAAACATTCTCAATGTTCCCTTAATTCTATTTCTGTTGATCCCTATGGAAACTGACCATAGACTCCCTCCTCGGCGGGAGGAATTTCCATATTTTGGGCAGGACTTTTGGAAGCAGCCTCTGTATTGCTGTAGTGACTAGGCTGAGATTTCAGATGCTGGCGTATGGATGCTCAATTCCCTTTAAATGAATAGGGACAAAACATCCAAAGCCTGGAACTACCTCTGAGAAGGTTCTGCTGGGGCCAGCTGCCCCAGGAGAACTCTGTCCCTGGTAACCATGCTCTCCTGCCTTTGCAACCAGCATCCCTGCCCCTGCAAGGTCTTCTCTTTTCGTTCACTTCTACACATCTCTGTTATTTCAGTACAATCCCTTTGCATCTGTGTGTATGCTTTTCGTGCAAAGTACTGCATATGTTCATGAGCTATAAAAAACCCCAATATTTACGTTACTGGGAGAAACAGGGAATGCAAATAGCTGCAATAAACCTACAGAAAAATGACCAAGCATCCCTGTTCTTTTGAAGCGTGGGGCTGATCATTTTATGAACCTAAGTAGATCAACTGTCATAGAATCATAGAATGGTTAATTTTGAAGGGACCTTAAAGATCATTGAATTCCAACCCCCCTGCCATAGGCAGGGACATCTCCCACTAGAGCAGGTTGCTCAACTATCTTGAGCTCATGCATGCACAGAAAGCACTGAGCTTTGTTTACTGTGGTCTTTAGGCATAAGGAACCAGATCTTGGTGAAAAACAATGTCTTTATGCTAATGCAAGTAAAACTATTTCCCTTTGCTTTTGGGGCAGGCAAGAGGAGCACATGGCATCAATTACTGTGGGCTACCTGATGGGTGGTAGCTTGTTCAGGAGAGGTAATTAGGTTGCCTGCAAACACTCTATGCAAATTTTCAGCCTGCTTTCCTAAGGAAAAAAAAAAATCTTGTTGTGATCCTGCTGTCTCTCTCTGTTGAACTCTCCGGTCAGCTCCAAGAAAATTGGAGAAAAGAGCAGAGGTTGCAAAATATTGGCATTTCCCAGGTTTTGCAGAAATGGATAGCTAGGCAGAAAGCAGAGATTCCCACAGAAGAGACAGTGATGGGAGCTCGAGTTGCCTTAGATGGCAAAGCACAGAGATATCTGTGTCTGTCGCCTTGGATCAGCCACCCCTGCAATGGATGGGGAACTCAGCTGGGACGTGGGGAGATGCAACATCAATTCCCCAAACTAGAAAATAACCCAAAGCTGAAGGTTTTCAGTGTTGGGTGATCTTCCAACAATGAAGCTGTCTCTCTCTTCCTTGTTGGTACGTCCCACCAGTGTAATGGTGAAACCCACCCTGGGAGGAAGATGGGAACCCAGAAAGGAGAGCAGTGTGTCTTCTCCATTGTGATTCTCTTCTGCTTGTTGGCATTATCCTCATCCGTTTTCAGACGTAATGCATGCTGTTTATCAGGAAAGCATCAGGGTTTTGGGGAGGAGGGAATTGTTTGTTTGGGAGGGTTATTTTGCAGATGTGGTTTATTTTAATACCCCTGTGCTTTCCTGGGCTGCTTTCTGGATCATGAGTTGTCAAATGCCAAGTCAGGGGTCCTGGGGCTGTCAAATGCCATGGGAAAGGAATTACAGAATCATAGAGTGCTATGTTGGAAGGGACCTCTAGAGATCATCTAGTCCAACCCCCTGCCAAAGCAGGTCCACCCAGAGCAGGTTGCACAGGAACGTGTCCAGATGGGTTTGGAATGTCTCCAGAGAAGGAGACTCCACCACCTCCCTGGGCAGCCTCTTCCAGGGCTCTGCCACCCTCATCGCAAAGAAGTTCCTCATGTTTAGGTAGAACTTCTTATATTCAAGTTAGTTCCTGTTCCCTCTTGTTCTGTCACTGGGCACCAGTGAAAAAAGACTGACCCCATCCTCTTGACAGCCACCCTTTAAGTGTTTATAGGCATTGATCAGATCCCCCTTCAGTATTCTCTTCAGACTAAAAAAAGCCCAAGTCCCTCAGCCTTTCCTCATAAGGGAGATGGTCCAGGCCCCTGGACCATCTTTGTGGTCCTCTGCTGTACCCTCTCCAGCAGTTCCCTGTCCTTCTTGAACTGGGGAGCCCAGAACTGGACACAGTGCTTCAGATGGGGCCTCACCAGGGAAGAGTAGAGGAGGATGACCTCCCTCAATGTGCTGGCCACACTCTTCTTGATGCACCCCAGGATGCCATTGGCCCTCTTGGCCACAAGGGCACATTGCTGGCTCAATTTTGAATCATGAGAAGACAAGTGACTTTTCACTGTATATTCAGAAACTCCTCTGAGAAGTTGGGAGACTGGGGACCCTCTGTGGATTCTCTGAAAATTAGCTTATTACTTGACTGTTAAGCATATTGTATATGCCAAGTAATTAATTTTTACAGCAAACTTGTCTAGGACTTGGGCAAAGGAGCAATTAATTCTCTGGAAATAGATCCATTATCATAATTGCTAATGGATGCAAAACTCTCTCAGCCACAGATGGACAAAAATACCCCTTTCATCTCTGTGATTAGGGTACCTGAAAGTCAGGTCTAGCACGTGTGACAGGTAGTTAGCCCATTAAAAAAAAACCCAGCTGCTGCTAATTGTGGCTGCTGAGCTCCAGTGTGTTTAGATGGAGGAGAGAGCACAGGGAACTCCTTCCCCCTCTCCCACAGCCGGCACAGGAGCACCCACCCCATCACCTTTCCCTCTCAGGGGGGATGTTCTTCCCCTCCTGGGCGTTAATTGGGATTTTCCTGTTGATGGCAGGACTCGGTGAACGTCACGCTATCAAGCATCTCAAACTGGAGAGAGGTTCACACCCTCAACGTTGCACAGACCCAGCGTGTCCTGTGCTGGGAGAGAGGAGCGTGGTCCCCACCACCAACACTCACTGACCAAATTTGTGCAAAAGGTGGGGTTTTTTCTCTCTGCAGCCCAACGAAATGGGGCTATTCAAAAACATCATAGCCACGCGCGGGACAGCATAACACCTTTGCTCCCTTTGTTATTGAATGAGAGCTCTGCTGTGTCATTCTGCCACAGATCTTATATCTTCAGCTTGATTTGTGGTTGAAAGGACGCTTGGGAACTTGCAGAATCGCAATTAATATTTCATGCAACCCAGCCCTTGAAAAGCAGCTAACGAAGAGCACTCAGCTGCCAAACGTCCTGTGTTTCCCTGGGCTCAGGGACTTTCATGCCCCTCAGGCATGATCCTCCCCCCATCTCCAGACAAGGTCCTCTGGGCCCTGGCTCTGCTGCCCAGCAAACTCAAGCCGGCACTTGCAACTGGCTAATGTGCTCCTGGTGAGAGATGGGAAAGGGGCGAAGGGAATAGAACAAGAGGCTTTTATGAGAGTTGAGCCGTCGCTATCTAATCTATAGTGACAAAGGCATCGTTAATAGGACGTGGGGAGGATGATGAGATGGGCCAGACCTCGGGCCTGAAAGCTGGTGGCGTCTGGGAACACAGAGAGTGCTCTTCGGATCCGTTCTGCGTCTCACGAGCTCCGGCACTGTGCTTCCAGAGCATCTTCTTGCGTGGAGTTAGGTGACATGATGTGGGTTTGTTTTTTTTTTAATTGAAAGCCTAATATGATTCAGACCTCGCACACGTCCAACCCTGTCTGTTCTAGCATCTAGTTAACAGTGTAGGGGAAAGGAGACAGAAGGGAGGAAAGAGACAAACGGGGATTTTTTTTAAATAACAACACTTTTGTTTGAAACCTTGTTTTGTGTTTATACAACAGAACTTAACAGGGCTGCAATAACCACTTAACCACTGCAATACTGCCCTTCCTTCCCCTGAATCAGGAGAATTGGACCTGTAATTATAGTTGGTGGGAGATAAACCATCACAGGTACGTGAGCAACAGGAACAGCTGTGCGAATACTGCGAGGTTTTGATCCTGCATGACAAATGAGACACCATAACAGCTCTCCAGAAGCTGATGTTCAGCTTCAGAGGCCATCGTGTAATTAAAAAGAATCCCAGCCTGACGAGGGCATTTATAGCCTCTTCTCCACTAGAGACAGAGCAAGCCTGAATCTTGCAGTCCCAAATGGAGAAACAGCCATTTACATCTCAAATGTAGGTGTACCTCTTTCCAGAAATCACAGCGCAGGGATGAACTGGCCTGGAAACTTTCCCATGGAGGTTGGGCAGCCAGCAAAATATTGATTGAGCCAAGTGATGGAACCTGGAGAATTGCATTTGCTAATTCAGCCTGGCCATGGAGGCTTAGAGGGCAGGAGGGCTTCATCCCGAGCAGTGGTGGAGGAAGCAGTTTCTCTGTGCTGGGGGATTGCAGCCCTTTGGGATCCAGCAGCCTTTGGCAATAAGTCACTAAATACTAATTGCAGAAGGTAAGGGCTTTATTTCTGAAGTACGGCGAGCTGTTGGTAAACAACCTCGGTGCTTATCGTTAGATCTGTGAGCACTGAAGGTCTATGTACCACCTAGTTGTGCGATCTCTCAAGGAATAAGCATCAGCTCCTTCCATTAGGCTGTGGTCAGAAGCCCATGGGTGGATGGAGAGGCTCAGGGGACCCCCCGCCTGGTCTGGTGACAGGGGCTGAGCTGCACTATCTGGCAGAAGCAACCATCTGGCCATTAACTGTAACATTCTGAAGTGTTACCACCAGGTTATATTCAGCTAACAAGCAGCAATATTAGAGTCTTGCAATCATGAATACTGTTAAGTCATTTCCTAGGGCATCTTTCATGTGATTTAAAAATCATCATCTTCTCTAAATTGGGAAGCCCTTTTTTTCCGTTCCTGCTTAAGGTGAGCCCAAGCTAAGTAGCCACCCCATATAAAACAAGGCCGTATGGTCAGGTATTGGAAGTGGATTCCTTAAAAAGTATCCACTTAAAGCATTGCACATGAATTATGAATGCATCTGAGTTTGACCAAAGGCCACGTACAGCAGCAAGCTGGGTTCAGCACGTCCAGCGAAGCAGGAGAATTGACATGATTTTTCATGACTGTACAACCAAGTAGAAATGTACAGACAGCGTTTGGAAACAATGATAGTTTTTTGGGGGGAAGGAATAGGCATGAGCCTGTCCTCTGCAGGTAATGACACCACAGGCAGGGCTCTCAGCTCTCGGAGTTGTGCCTCAGGAGCCTTCACAGGCTTCATGAAACCAGATGTGGCTCCTTCTGGAGCGTGGGAAACCCATTGCCTGTTTATGTGGGAACTGGCCTTTGCACAGCTGAGAGCACTATTGATCATAGGACACTACTTCAATACTGCTGGATAACAAAGAACCGTAAAAAAAAGGCATAAAATGCTTTCTTGGTACACTAATGCCTTGTGATGCTTCCCGGATGGCTCCAGGAAAAAAAAGACTGGGTTGCACAATATTTTCTTGTATTTGTCCATGTGACCTTTTGGCAACTTCCAACCTTAATTTCTTGCTGGTGGGTGCTGGCTTGATGCTTTTGCCGACCTTCCTGAATTCCGAGAAGCACAGTTAAATCCGTGAGTTTGGAGAGCAAGTATTTCTGCTAGAAATAACCTGTTTTTCCTGGAGACTGAAGCTACCCAGATAGTGCAATGGCATTTGTAAGTTCTGGCTAAGTCAGGAAAGGGAAAAACCTGAAATTTTGTACCGGACACAGCTCAGAAGATGAGGGAGTAGATGCTTCACTCATGGAAGTGAATGCAACAGTACTTCATTACCGGAGGTGCTGAGGAAATGAATCAGAAGTCATTAGTGAAGAGCCCTCAGTTCATCCCTTCTTCAGGAAGAAGTAGCTCTTCTAGGTAGGCATTCTTAATGGAAATTGTTCTTATAACATTGCTTCAGTGTCAGGAGTGGAAGCTGAATTGTTTCACGAGAGGCATTTTCTTGCCACCCTAGACATTAGTTAATGCAGGTGTGTCTGACGTTTTACTCCAGGAAGGGAGTTTTTGGTTGATTCAATTCCCTTTTGTCAAGTTATTGGCTGCTGCTGTTTGCTTTCATTATCTTTTGATGCAATAACAAATATGACGATCCGTTGTGCCAATTAACACACCGAGAAGATTCTTAAACTGCTTATCTTCAAATTCCTTTAAATTTAGTGGGATGAAGTCACTTGTACTGTGGATTTCAATCCGCTTTGCGAGGTCGGCATCCGGTGAGTCAGGCTGAGTGGCAGGATAAAGCATCTGACCCTCCCGTGCACATCACTGATGGGTTTGGCTTTTTGCTTTAGCAGTGACCGCTGAGATTGCTAATTGGTACATCGACCACTCAAGGTTTTAATTTAAAACCCCGTGTCTTCGTGGTGCCTGTGCGGTGGGGGGGAGACGGGAGGGCAGGCAGCGGAGCGACCGGCTTCAGGGCCTGTCTGTGCAGATGCTGGGGGGGATTTTTATTCTTCTGGGAGCAAAACGATTGCCCCAGGCTAGCAGGGTGCTGGGTTATGGGGCTAGTCGCTAGGTGGCAATGCGATATGCAGGCACACAAAGCCTTCAGAGCTGGTCTCCAGCCCCTGGGAGGCTGCTCGGAGCATCCCAGTCCTCAGAGATGTTTTCTGAGGCCCCACCAGCAGTGCTGAGCTGGAGATCTCTCCTGTAAAAGGAGGCAGATGGTTGGTTCACAGCTGTGAAGCTGCACCCAGAGCCTCTGGATCCATCGCTGGTCCAGCATCCAGCAGGAAAACCAACAAGGGGCACAAATCTGCTGCCGGTTGGGTAAGATGGTGTGTGGCACCATCCTCACCTCCCTGCCCGAAAGCAAGGGGTTCCTCTGGCACAAACCAGGCTTCCTTCCCAAGAAGCTCAGGCCTTTTGCCCCGCTGACTTTCCCCTATAAAGACAATGCTGTGACCTCTGGCTGTGTGGGAAATTTGCTCAATGGCTGATGGCAGGCTCACAGCACATCACCGAATCATAGGATCGTCCAGGTTGGAAGGGACCTTTCAGATCATCAAGTCCAACCATCAACATAACATTAACAAAAAATGATCACTAACCCATGTCCCTCAGCACCACATCTACCTGGCTTTTAAATACCTCCAGGGATGGTGACTCCACCACTTCCCTGAGCAGCCCGTTCCAATGTTTGATAACCCTTTCAGTGTAAAAATTGTTCCTAATATCCAATCTAAACCTTCCCTGGTGCAACTTGAGGCCATTTCCTCTAGTCCTATCACCTGTGACTTGGGAGAAGAGATCGACCCCCACCTCCTACAACCTCCTTTGGGGGAGTTGGGAGCGATAAGATCTCCCTTCAGCTTCCTTTTCTCTAGAAACTCCTGGTTTTGGGGAACCAGGCTGAAAATCCTTCTTGGAAGGAGGTGGTCTCAGCACCTCAAGCATTATCTTCTCCGTGCTGCAGGTGAGGGATTCAGATGCCTGTGATGTGTGTTGCTGTACGTGAGCCCCACTCTGGCAGCTCTCTGCACGATGGTCCTCCTGCCTTGACAGGACGATGCTGTCACTTGCTAATAGCAGCATCCAGTCTGTGTCTTCCACAACAGTCTGTTGACTTCAGCTTTTGTCGCCAGAAGAGAACAGTAGGTCGCTTGCCTACGAACATCTGTTTGCAGGAAGGTCAGCGGGGTGTAGCTTTGAAAGGAGGGCTGTTCCAGGACTGTGTGCTTCATTTGCAGTAATGTCATAGCTGAATACTTCTCAGGAAACCTTTCATCCCATTCAGAGCGACTTTCTGCTTAGGCCAAAATGTGGCAATGCCATCGAGCTTCCCCTTTGACTGCTTCCCACAGTGACTAACACATTCTTAATGCTAGTATTTGTTTGATTTGCTGAGTCTATGAGCTTTTACATTCAGGAAGGAGCAGTTCCCCATCAGAAATCATCTATTTCTCTCCCTATTATATTAAATGCATGCATCCCTGTTGACGTCCTGAGGTCATTAATGACAGAAATGTTGGTCTGGAAGAGACCTTAGGAGCCCAGGCACTGAGAGGATATGCCATGGTTATTGCCAACCCCTCTGTGCCCTCCCCTGGTTCCCCTTCTCTCCCTCTCAATTTCTTATTGATGGGTTGAGAAGCTGGAGGAAAGGATAGGTGGGAAGCACAAGAAGGACATGGACCTGTTGGAGCAGGGCCAGAGGAGGCCACAGAGATGCTGGGAGGGCTGGAGCCCCTCTGCTGTGAGGACAGGCTGAGAGAGTTGGGGGG
>JAHREE010144489.1:0-15220 GCA_033628505.1 Tringa tobata | reverse complement strand
GGCAATACCTGTGAGTGAGTATTCAATGTCTTTTTATTCAGAACTGGTAGAATTAGTAACAGTTAATTGACTTCCACTTGTGTGATATTGACAGCTAGACTGATTTAGAGGGAATGCCTTGATACTTTCATGATTTCAAAGGATATCATGCACTCTGTGAACCAAAGGAAAGAGTTGGGCCATGATCTATTTCTTAAGGCTGTTATTTGGATTCAATGAGAGCAGATGGTGCCCGTTTTTATCTCTCTAAAAAACGGATCTAAGGGGTGTTTTCTTCACATTTCCCTAGTGGTACTTTCATGACCTGTAGTGGAAGAAAGGGAGGTTTTCTTGTGGTTCCATCTGTGAAACTTCAGTGGGAAGTCCAGGGGTTTTGTATGCAGGTCATTGGTGGAGGTGGACAGGTTACTGTCCTGATGCAAGAAAGCTTTAGGTATTTGAAAGTAAAACTTTTTAGAGTGAACTTGTTTTTGATAAACTTGTTGAGGAAAGGAATTTTATTTCCAAGGAAGAATTTTGGGTCAGAAGTAGAACAAATAACCTTTCTGTTCAAGGAACTGCACAGGATTTTAAGAAATGACAGAAGGGATTTCACATGAAGTATATTTTGAACTAAAACTAATGCTCTACCCATTGAGCTGAAGAGATAAACAAAAAAACCACTGTAGTAAACAGCTTTTCAGGACTGTGGCTATGGTAACGTTTTTCTGAAGGGGGTTTGAGCTCGATTGTTTCATTTCTCAATGGTTTTGGGAAAGAAGATTCATAAATATGAAATTGATTATTTTTATTTCCTCGTGCTACCCTCAGTCGTTTCAGCTTGAGAAATATTCATCTCTGTTTCATCAGTCATTGAGGAAGGTGTGGTGTTTCACTATGTGGAGACACCTCCTTCCCTGTTGCTGACAGTGATGAAGAACTACTTTACTCATGTGATGCAATGCAGGATTGTGTTGAGGTACTGGTTTAGGACTGAAAATAGGACAGCCACATCAGAACGGAAACAGACTTCTTGTTGAGGTGTGTGGATATGGGCACACAAAATTGTGCCGATGACCTTATGCTGTTGCCTGTTTCAGAACTGGTTTCTTTGGAGTGTGCCACAATGGCATAAATTTTACCCTGATTAAAGAGAAGGGACTGTGGGGATTTCACTGGAGGATGTACGGAAGCCAGGGCTTTGCCAATGTAGCAGTCCTAGAGCTAGTGAGTGCAGTGCACTTTTGTGGACTTCTTACAGTCCTGATGTCAGAATGTGATTAATAACATAGTAATGGCCTGATTGTTTCCTCTAGCCCAGTATCCTGTTACCATAAAAGCAGTCTAAGAAAATATATGTACAGGATTATCGTATCTGACACTGCCTCCTAGTATTCTACTGGCATTCATTCTTAGGGTTCCTCAACATTCAGTTTAATGTCTATCAGGGTCTGAATATTTTTTTTGTTTTTGTTTTAGTGTATACCTAGAGGATAATATCCCACTAGCTAACTTTCTTAGTATCTCTCAGAATGTGTTAAAATTTTTGATATCTGTTACATTTTAGAGCAAGGAGTTCCATAGATTATTTGAGGAACCACTTGTCTTACTTTGAACCCATCAGCTTCAGGTTCACTTGGCACATGTCACTTGTGAGGATTTGGTTACAGTTGCATGGCCAACCATCCAGAATCCCTGGAAAATACTTTGGACTGGGAAATGTTAAAAGAGAACCAGGATAGTTAAAATCAACCCACTTATCTTTGCAGTGCTCTGTTATTCTTGATCAGCTCTTC
The DNA here is from genome assembly GCA_033628505.1 of Tringa tobata. Classification (NCBI taxonomy): domain Eukaryota; kingdom Metazoa; phylum Chordata; class Aves; order Charadriiformes; family Scolopacidae; genus Tringa; species Tringa tobata. The sequence goes on along the minus strand of JAHREE010144489.1, from coordinate 13,445 downwards.
AGTGTTGATTGCTGCTCTGAAAGTTGCCAGTGTACTTCACTGTCATTTCTTGATTTTGTTGCCTTACATAAGCACACCATAAGATGGTTACGTTGTCTTCTGTCCTGAGTCTGGCTCTGCTGTTAGATGTGTCCCTTCAGATCACTAATGAATGTCTCCGTGAAGATCCCAGGACAGCTGCTCTGTTTGCAGTATGATGGAAAGAAATGATAAGATGGGCATATCTTTTTATTAAATGCACCTGACAGAGAGGTTATTAGCTGTTGCTCCTCCTGGCTGTATAAGTGACATGTTAATTTAAATCTCCCTGCTTGTCTAAAAAGGATAGGAGGAAAATAGAATTGAGAGAAGGGGAGAAACATATCTTGCACTTAAATTTATTTCATGCCCCTAGGTTTGATGCTGGGAAATGGGAGAAAGCATGATCTCATTCATGTCTGGTTTGATTTCTGATGTCAAGGGTTCTGTTTCTGAAGGGCAGAGGAGACAGACAGGTAGTTCTGCAGGTATCCACAACTGAAGAGGAATCTCTGCCTTGAATACATGACAAAGAAATACCACTCTCGCCTCCTGTGCAGAGTGCATTCTCAAAAGGTTGATGAATGATGAGGGGCTGTTTAGAAGCATGTCACAGACACGAGTCATTTATGCTACAGCTGGTTATAAGCACATCTGTCATTCGAAGGTGTAGTTGGGTGATTTAAGCAGTCTTGTGACTGATGGGACTGTAACCATCTATAACACAACTATGCCATTGCCTACAAGATATGAATCTGTCTTCTTTATAAACACACTACTACCTGCTAGGGTGGCATTTCTGTGTAATTTTTCAGCCAGTTTAACTACAGCTGGCTGCAGCACTAATGGATGGAGATCGCCCTTCTAAAACTACCAATGAATTAAGAGACCACTGGTGACAGACATGAAGGGATGAAATACAGTAAGAGAAAAGAGATGGGGAGAATCTATACAATCTTCTAGAGTGCTAAGGCTCTGTGCTTACCGAGCTTTGGATAGAGAGTGAGCTGCTGCTTCCGTACACAGTAAATGAAATTTTTGCATCAGGCTGGGCATGACTTTAATTACGCTGTTATCCTCTCAGCAGACTTTTTCCGCAGTTTTAGTTGAGGGATTTTTATTTACTTTTTGTTATTCTTTTTATAGGAGGAGAAAAGATTATCTGTCACTGAGCAATTAACTGAGTGTATTGGGTTTATTTCTCTTCCTCTCCTAGATATCTCTCAGATCACAAAGAGGATTAAGCTGTGAGAGTTAGGAGAAGATGTTTTTTACCGCTGGAGTAAGATAAGCTTACGTTTCCAATAAATAAAAATGTCAGAATAGTGACTACGGTATCCATGAGCTGCAGACAGCAGTGGGGGACGACTAATCTTTTTTCTGTTTCTGTAAATATGATGCTCTGGAAAGATGTGCAGGACACTTTCCCTCAGGGCCTTGAGAGGCTGACAAGCAATAAGTGCTGCCAGTCACCTCTTTTGCCTTCTTACAGCTCTGTATTTGGTCAGGAAAGAGTAATTTCATGGAACTTGCTGTAAAAATAGCAGTAATTAAACTTTGCTTTTTAGTCAGAAAGTAGGAAGATGTAGTGTTTGCTCGGTTTCAGAGCACTTAGGTTCTAAATCAAGATTTGTTGCTCTGTTAGTTCTAGAAGTTATTGATGATACTCAGAGCTGCCCAGTTCAGGCAGGCTTAACACTTCCAGCCTGTCCTCCACTGCTGCTGGTTTCTGCAGTAAGGAAGCTTTAGCACATATGCTATAAAGGCCAACAGTCTCCTGGGGTGTATTAAAAAGAGTGTGGCCAGTGGGTCAAGGGGGGGTCATCCTCCCCCTCTAGTCTGCCCTGGTGAAGCCACATCTGGAGTACTGTGTCCAGTTCTGGGCATCTCAGTTCAAGAACGACAGAGAACTGCTGGAAAGAGTGCAGCAGAGGGCTGCAAAGATGATCAAGGGACTGGAGGACCTCTCTTGCGAGGAAAGGCTGACGGACCTCAGTCTGTCTAGCCTGGAGAAGAGAAGACTGAGGAGGAATCTTATCAATCCTTATAAATCTAAAGGGCAGGTGTCAAGAAGATGGGGTCAGGCTCTTCTCAGCGGTGCCTGGTGACAGCACAGGGGGCAACAGGCACAAACTGGAATACAGAAAGTTCTATCTCAACATGCAGAAAAACTTCTTTGAGTGTGTCAGAGCACTGGAACAGAGAGGCTGTGGAGTCTCCTTCTCTGGAGACATTAAAAACCCTTCTGGATGCTTTCCTGCCCAGCCTGCTCTAGATGAACCTGCTTTGCTGGGTGGTTGGACTAGATGATTTCCAGAGGTCTCTTCCAACCCCTACAATTCTGTGATTCTGTGAATCTCAAGGACTCAGAAAAATACCTGTGCTTCATATAGATCTAGCTTTAACTTTGCATATGTAAAGCAGCAGATGTTAATAGTTGCCCCCCCACCCTCCAGCACCCACCCTGGAAACTTCAAGTGGATTTATTAACTGGCATCTGCAATATTTTGATGCTTGCCTGGTGATAAGTATTACAGAGGTCACAGCAAGATAAAAACTCTAAGGCTCTGTTTCTAGCTTTTTCGTGGCCTTTTTGTTTAATCTTGAGCTAATTTTTTAACCTCTTCATCAGTTTACTCATCCCCGCCTCTTCCAACACCATAGAAACGTCTTCCTACAGCTCTGTCCTTTTAGGAAGGGAAATTGGGTATGTAAGCCAGTAAAGAATCAGGACCCTCAGAATATCTCTGCCACTCAGTATAGGAATAACCTTCATTTACTCCATGAACAACTTCATGAAATAAAGAATTCACTGTCCTTTTTACTGTGTCCTTCTGCTCTCAGGCACTGCTGGAGACAAGATCTTGGGCTATCTATAGGGTACTTGGTACTAAGGTCTAAAGTACGAGTGTGTTTTGCCTGTGTGTTGGCCGTTCCCATAATCACTGTTAAGCACGGGAGTGTTTTGGTGAAAACACATATTGTTGGAAATGGGTTTGCATTAGTATATTAGATAATGAAAAGTAGCAATGGAGCAACAGGAATGTGTTCTTTCTCTCTTGTAGGTATAGAAGCCTCAGCAAGAAAGGTAGATGTAGATCGACTTTCATATCTGAATACAGCCTTGTAACATTAGCCAGATGATCTCTGATAGACATCTTTCTTTCCCTTGAATCCTGTTGTTTGAACAGCCTTGTCTGTGAGTTGACCCCAGCTATGCGGCTGTAAATACTGTAGGTGCTTTGAAGCCTCACATATTTATGTTTCTGCATGCAATTTTCTGGCTCCTTGCTATGTAACAATGCCCTTTCTATGGATCAGAGCTATAGACACCCATGTCATCTTCAGTATTGTTGACGTGTTTGTTGAGATTTTTTTTCTTTAGACTAGAGACATCTTGTAATGGGAGACTTGAAGGACTGACAGTATTTGCTTACTTCCTTTGAGGGGAATTTCCAGGATACGTCTGTTACCGTATTCATCATTCTGCTGCACATTTTATGCTGGTTCCTTACTTCTGTTTTGCAGATGGGCTGTTCTCAACTCACGTTTATTTTCTACCTGCTGAGTTGCATTAATAAGGTCATAACTTGTGGCTTAGTGACACAGTGTGCTCTGCAACAGCCGCTTAGGGTCTTTCAGCTGAAGTAGATAAGAGAAGCAAAACTATGAGAGGGACTGACAAAATGAAGGGAAAGAAAGTCTCATTAAGCACATTTTAACCAGCAGTTTTGTGGGAAAGGGAAACTTGAAAAGGATGATTTGAAATGCTTTTATCTATAAATATGGTGCTTCAGTTGCTCAGTGTAAGTCACTTTTCTTAACTGAATATCAGAGCTTGATAAATGCTGCTACATTATCTCCCATGGGTATTTAGTGAAATTGTAACGACATTTCCTTGTGTCTTTTATTTTAATTTTTTTCCATTTTTGCTCTTGCAAACATATGAACTACTGGCTGCTCTGTGTATAGGTGCTGGAGGGCATCTGGTGGGGAGGGAAGAAGGAGTTTGCACACTCAGCTACTTGCGTAGGAAGTACTATATTGTTATGGTTTGATCGCAGCGGGAGTTCTGCTTGCACTGAATGTGAGCTTAGAACATGGATTTAATGCGCTGTCTGTGTGTGGAGCAGACTGCATCCTTTTTCTTATGTGATGGGACACTCTGTTCAGCCATCAGGACCCCCAGGGACCTAGCAGTTTCTATAGCTATCAATTTTTCACATGCGGGGCCTCACCCAAAAAACTATGAAAGACATACCTAGGAAATGAGCCACAGCACATGCTTAAAAAAATACTAATTTAGCAAGAAACTTAGATCTTACTGAATTTTACCATATCCTTACTTTCTCTGAAGAATGAGAGGCAGTAGAACCCTTGCATTTTGTGGAAATTTTTGATTAAACATCTGTTGTTGTTTAATCAATCTCAGGTAAGTTCTGCCTTGGCATAATTTGAAGAATCATACCCTGATATTTTGAAGGATCAGATTTGGTTGAGGATTTAGTGATGTGCTCCTCGCGGCCTGATCTGTGTGGATAAAAGATTCAGCACTAATGATGATGCAAATTTATTAAGCGTATTAAAAGTGTGTTCTCAGTCATGAAATGTAGGAGTGTTATCAAGTAAATCAAAAAGAATCCCAATTCATTTTCTGCATAAAAAAACATGTAAATCCAAGATAATGAATATTAACACTAACATATATTATCAATATACTGTAAATAACAGAAGCACAATGTTAATGCCACTTTATACACACACAGAGTTTAAATGCAGTTTGTCATTCTTGTTCTGCAAATTAAAAGATGAACTTGTACATCTGTTTCTCAGATTGTACCTGTTTGCACAAAATATATTGGTAAAACCTAGCAGAACTATCTCTGGTTCCGGTCCACAGAGTTCATCTGTCTATTGTGGCTGTGTAATAACTGCAGACAAGCTAGACTGGAGCTGATATACAAAAAGAAAGACAAACAACACAGTAGTTACCAATTCATAAACAGAAAGCAAAGCACTGTTTATGTTCTGATATTTCTATCCCTTTCACATCCATGCAGTCACTCGTCCTTTTGCAAAGCTGGGTAGATTGTACTTATCTTTTCAGAGGGATATATCCTCCATTAATCACAAAAAGGAAAGAATGTATTTAGGGCTGAGCTTGGGTAAACAAAAAAACTCCAGTTGAGTGAGTTATACTAGTTTGAGATCTGAACTCTAAGGTCTTCAGATCCAGGTCCCAAATATTTCTATATCTGCATCTTGGAAATTACCCAGGCAAACATTCAAAGTTTATTGTTACTACAGAATGAGCCAGACATATGGCAATAGCTCTTTCTTGAAGGACGTAGTGAAACTCTGGGAAACTATAAGCAGTAAAAATGCATATTTATCAATGATATGTTTGTTGTGCTACATAAACTGACTACCGTATACACCAAAACATAGTGACTTGCTTGGAAGTGTCCTTTTTTTTTCCTGATTTCTCTGACCTACCAAATAATAATTGGACAAAATAGAAAAGGAGTAATAAAGCTCACAATTAATCAACTTGTGTCTCTCAACGGTGATCCTGGGAGAAACACAGCTGGGTGGAAAGGACACAGATGCTGGAAGACAGTCTGAGGAGATGGCAGGTTCCTTGTCACTGATTAAAAGCTGCCAGTCTTCCCCATCAGGCTATGACTGCTGGTCTTGAGTCCCTGAGAGATTTTTGTTAAGCTGCAGGCTTTAAAATCTGCACAGCGCTTGGCTGCTAGTCTGATGGGCACTGTAACCTCTGGGGAAGAAGGGACTGCAATCAAAAACGGACCAGTGTTGTCCTTTTACATTTGAATACAAAACCTTTTTTAAATAAGTTAAAAGGGAAACAGGAGGCCAGAAGAACTGTGTGCTAAATAAGCCTTCTGTAGGACAGGAGGATAAAAGGAAGCTGTAGGCAGGTCTAAGCTCCCATTGTGCTTTACCAACAAGTCACTGTGTTCTTACAGATAGTTTGGGTGTGATTACATTGTCCCATGCTGTCTCAGCTCCAGAGGATCAATTTAGGAGGCTGATAATCTCACATTTTTGGTCGTCTTTATTTATTTCCCTCTGTGCTTGTAGGAAGTAAAATACCTTCTGTTTCGAGCTGTGTAATGAGGACCAGAGCTGTGAGTGCTAGCCTTGCTTACAGCTTTAGGCAAGCTTCTTCACCATTGCATGTGTGGATAATGGGGTTATGTTACCTGCCCGTTTGCAGTTAATAGGCTGAGAGTCCTGGAAGAGTTAGAGCAGAAACACAGCTGCATAAGCCTACAGTCTCCATCCATGGCTGAAGCCTAACCGAAATTTGGCCTATGCTTTACGAAGCCAGACTTCTTGTATGTTCTCATCCAATACCTAGCGGGACCTTGAAAAACTCTTGCATATCTTTGCAGATAGGGTAGATTGTTATCTTTGGGTCAATTTATGACATCTTCCGTTTGGATTCTGCCCAAGCAGAGGCTATTCCTTGCAAAAGGGTAAGAAATGAGATTGAAAATTATTCCTTTTAAATAGTTCTCCCTCCAAGGAAGGATAATCAACACAGAAGATATTTTATGGCCATGGACTGTGTGGCATTGCCAGGAAGAACTACTAGATGGGAAAAGCATTACAGGTAGCAGCAAAATGAAATTTTTATGGACCTCATTTGTAATAGTTGTTTCTTTATGAAGATATGAAACAACCTTTTATCCCAATTGTGTTTTTGACTTCTTAGCTCCTCAGTTCTTGTATTTTCTGGAAGGTGAGGGAGGCAGAACTCTACAGCCTTTTTCCCCTTTACTCCATGGCAGCACTATGTAAGTGGAAGCAACACCCTTTCATACTGTGAAGTATTTAAGAATGTGAAGTTTTTGCACAGTTCTTCCTCAAAATGAGTTTTCCTTGCTAGAGTCTTCAAGAGGTGGTCTGCTTTCTTTCCTAGCCTGCCTGCCTTCAGCAGTGCCTAATAAATGACAGCTATTATCAGTGTTAAACTCTCAATAAGAAACCTACTACCTCTGGGATAATTTTTCTTTCTTGCCTCACTAGAGAAATCAGCTTATGCCCTGAAACATGAGTTTTGATGTTTTGCCATATTAACATTAATACCTAGTTAAAAATGTATATTTTTATATTAAAGACAGTTAAATTTTTGGCCCTTTTCAGTAAGCGCATCTGTGGCTTGCAAGACTCTGACCTCATTTTGCTGTGAGCAGTGTTCACTGACTACAGGCATTGTGGAAATATAATTTCTCTTCGCTTCCCTGCCAGTGCTCAAGTGACGATGTGCTCTCTTGTTATGAGGCAGCATAAAATTTAGAGGCTAGTCACGATGGAGGTAGTAAGAAAGAAACTTAAAGACCTCAGTAAATTTCCCTTCTAAGTGTTCCCTTTTCAAAGGTAAATGGTCTTATTCTTTGTAATCTCTCTTTGTATGTTAACAGCTTTCACAATGCTAACTCTTTTGTAAGAAAAGCACATTACAATCCCAGTCTGCTTTATCTGTGGTAAAGGAGCCAAAGGAGGAAGAAGCCAGTACAATTATTTTATCTTTAAAGTCCACCACCTACTCAGCTCACATGTGCTGTAAATTCAAGACGTGGATGTTACTCAAAGAAGCAAGAGTGTTTTAATAGCCTTTGATTTATTTCCCAAAGTGCGTTGTTAAGATGATGCACAACAGCATTTGGAAGCCAAATGCAGTCTTAGGAGAGACTTGGAGGAGTTATTTTCAGTCTCCTGACTTTTCTTCCTCAACACAGTAATTTGTTTGATTGGGGCAGAAGGGCCCTGGATTCAGAACAGGGATTCTACTCCTTATTTAGTGTTTCTTTGTGAGTTAATCAGCCCAGTTTGTGATCTGAGTGAGTAGGAGTATGAATGAACTTACTGTAATATAAGAGAGCTGCACGGTTCGGAGAACATGATACTGGCTGGAGTTGGGAGATTTGTGTTCTGTCTCTCTGGGTTTGTGGCTATTAGATGGTGAAATATTTGGTTAGGCACAATCAAGAATCAGCAAATTCAAAAGTCAGCTGCAAGGAGTCTTCTCCTGGCAAGGTATTTCTAATGACATTCTGCACGGTTAGTTCTAGGTGCAGTGATATAGGGCATTTTTGCCATTAGTCTAGTAATAAATCTGGTATAACTTCCAAGTTTTAGGACAGGCAGGGTAGTGAATCATAAAGAGACTTGAGGTAGTCACAGTGAGCAAATGGATTTCTTAGTAAGCTGAGCTCGCTTGAAGAAATGTGTTTTAGTCCAGCAAGCATAATAGTAGGACAAGGGCTGAAGGTTTTACTTACAGTACTATATACTGCCTATTTGCAGCATGGTGAAGAGCTGTGATTGGACAGTGCGTAGGAGCTGAAATAGGCATAGAACTGAACATCATGTCCCATTGTGAAGGGACCAAAATGGACTGCTTTGATCAAAGGCTACATCAGCTAAGGAGCCTGGAATTGAATTTGTAAAGAAATTACAACTACAAACTTATTTTAAGACACTGATTTGGCACGAAAAACTTTCTGTGACAACATACAATTTTCAGCAAAAGTCTGAACCCAGGCCCAGGATTGGATTTCTGGGCAGAATTGAAAGAGAAATTGAAAGTGCAGCAGTGCATTGCACTGTTTAGGAAGTTTCTGTGTTCCACAAACAATCTAAATATGCTTACAAAGGATGTCATCTGTGGACCAGAAAGTTATGGAATCCCAACTGTTGGAGGCTGGGAGTGTATTTGGAGGAAATAGGAATTCATGCTTCATGAGGTCTTACACAGATATCTGTTGTTAACCATCATCGGAGCCGAGGTACTGAGCTAAAGGAACTTCTGCTCCGACACCAGATGTGGTAGGACGTAACTCTGTGTAGGTAAATGTACTCAATGGAAGTGTTGCTATTGTGATGCAGTTAAATCTCATAGCTAAATTTGCTCATTTCTGTTTTGCTAAGATAATTATTTTATGTTAATTCTTTCTCAATTATGCAATTCAGCACAACGCTAGCTTGGCGAAATGCTGATTGGAATTAAAGAATAGACATAAAGTTAGAAAGGTCTGAAACATCCTCCTAAGGTCATGCATATAGCAATGCTTGAAATTGCAAGCGAACCAAGTTTGGTGACTATTTATAAGAATAGTGACTTGGGAGGTGAAACAAAGGAAAGAAAATATATCAGGAATGGTGGAATAAGGTGGGCAAAAGATTGCTCAGACCTGGTAAAAAATGAGAAGTACTGAAGAGAGGTGGGGGAGGAAATCTAGTTTATGAAGCAAAGAAAATTAGACATGGTTGAGGCTAGAGAGGTAGCATGAGGAGTCAGCTCTTTACTTGTAGAAACTGATATTAATTCACTGACCGGAGTCAACACCACTTTCCACTAGCTGTTGTTCTGCTCCGGAAATGACTTCTGGCTACTGATTAAAAGCAGCATCACCCTTCTTGTTATGCTTTTCTTCTTACTATTGATATTATTTTGATAGCTATAGTGCTTAGATTTTTAGCATTATCAAAATGTAAAGTAAACTGAAAAGGTGGTTGAAAATACAGTAAGTGTAGCTATAAAGTCTATTCAGTCTATGTCACCAGTATGGTCAGTATTGTAATAAGTATAAATTCATTGTCCAGCCCCTCTGTTCACATAATTAAAAAGGCATTAGGTTTGGCAGTTGGCTTCTGCTGAACTGCATACAGTTGCTCTTCATTGTTTCAGAATAAACCTGCTGAGTCAATTGGTTTAGATTGGTTTAAACCAATCAGAGTAAATAGGGCTTGTTAATTTGCAGAATTTCTGTTGAAATTGCTTGAAAAAACTTGTATGGAGATATAATACCCTAGTTTTATGTGCGTGGATTATCTCTAATGTGCAGTAACTCCTGGAATGCTCTGTGTTGCTTCTGGGCTGACCATATTGTTCCAGCCACCCCAGAAATATTTTTTCTCTTCAGACTGGTGGCAGTGATCTTGATTCTGAAGACCCAACTACTTGGGGCACGTGACACAGCACATTGGTGACTCCTATTTAATTAGTGTGCCTGAACCTACAACAGGGATCTTATTGGCTTGTTGATTAGTTTAAGTTTGTGAATGAATCTTGTGATGACTATACTGCCCTTTTCTAGTTAAATGTGGTGTAGAGAATTGAATCTACCTCCTTCATTTGATTTATTGACTTCCCATGAGAAAGTCACCACTCCCACTGCCCCAAAAGTACCTGCAGAAATCTTGGTCAGAAGGGAAAAAGCAGAGCAAGTTACAGTTCTAGCAAGCTGTGTCCTCTTTGCTCTGAGAATGAAATCTGAAAGACAGCCTTAGCTTCTGTTAAGGCCTAGGTGTTCACTATTGGATAGGAGGAGTCAGCCTCTACTGACTGAGAGACTCTACTCTTTCCACTGATGGAGGGGAAAGTTGGGGAAAATGGGAATCACATAGTTATTGTCAGTGTTTGTCAGTAGCTCCAGGTAATGTCATGCATGGGATGATACCGACACTCACTGTGTCTACCTGCCCTTATGGAGGAACTCTCCCCCCCTCTAATTAAAGGTTGAGCATTGGTTACCTATGGTAGTAACTATAAGGACCTACTCTTGATGGAAAGATTTCTGTTGCTTTGGAAAACACAAGGTCATAGTTCAGTCTGGCACATAGGGAAAGTACATGAGATGTGTGGTGTAAATCTGTCTGCATAATGCCATTAATTTTGGCACCAGTTTTATTTCACGTAGGAACTGATGTGTTCCAGCTGCACTTAATGAGCTCAAATCCATCCAGGAAGGGGGAGAGGATGCTGAGTGACTCAGCAACATCTCAGATGCCTTAGAGCCTTAATTTACCTGTGTAAATTTGGCCTATGCTTGACAGTATTCATGTACATGTCTTAACATCTCAGTGGGCGTTGTCATCCTGTCTTCCCACATAGGTTTGTCCCTTCCTTTCCTTCCTAAAATACTGCTTCTCTGCCCTCCCTGCTTCTGTCCTTTCCTTGGTTACTTTCAAGAAGTTTTGTCTTGCTCTGAAAGCTACATTTATATTTTCTTATGTAACAACACATAAAAGCCCAGAATTTTGCTGAATATAGATGTCATACACATTTGACTTCTCAATCACTAAAACTCTAACAGGCTTTTGTTATTATATATGACAATTATATAGACTGTCCTGTAAACTGTCATTAAGCCCTTGGAAAGGCTTGTACAGATTTCAGTAAGCTTTGGATCAGGCTCATTACCAGTATTTCCTATCCAAAGAGACAATGTTGTTTTCTGCTTTGTTTTGTCTTTTCTGTACCATCCATAAGTACACAAAGTTCTTATGAATTGAATTAGTATTTGTAAAATGGTGTGCTCCTTTCTGCTTTTTTGGGCACTGACTGGTAATGTACCTCCTATGAAAGCAGCCCTTGCACTGCAAGAGTTGCAGCTGAGGAGCAAGTCAGGTGGTTCCAGCAGAAAGGTGAGCCCAATGCGGTGGGGAGGGAAGTGGTGCTGGCACATCAGGCAGTGACTCACAGCTTGCTGCCTTACTTGGAGGAGTTCACACCATCTGCTGTTGGCGTCCGATTCCTAGGAGAGGTTTGAAGTGTGTGAATGAGGGCTAAAATTAATAACAGAAATTAGTAAACTCAGAGGGTTCCATGGAGAATCAAACTCTGTCGCCTCTATAGTATGAATAGGCTTATTTTTCAAGGGGTTGGAGATGGTAAGGCAGAGGTAAATTCCAAGGAAGAATTTTTCTGAGGCTAAAGGACTCTTTCTTTTTTAATATATGATTGGCAGCTGCTGTGCTGTGTCAGAGAAATTAAATGGGATCAGGTGCGTAAGTTTGATCAATGGCCAACTAAAGCTGTTGTCCTTGCTGATGTGTTACTGAGATCACCATGCCATCTCTGGGAGACAAAAAAGAAAGAATTCATCAGGTGTCCCACAGTAACAGCCTCTCCTGATCCTCTGCAGCATGGTGCCATGGCCTCTGTCTTGCTCTGTGGTTCTGTTTAGTGGGTGCAGGTGGTTGCCCTGATTTTTAAGTCACCAGCTGTGCCTGTTGTGGCTGTAACATTGTGGTACAGCTGTGGCAGAGACTTGTAGGTGATGAATCCCATCTGCTCAGATCATGAGCTGGCATTAGTCCTGCTAAAAGGCCCAAGTTTGGTGCTGCTAATTCACTGAGCTCACAGAACAGTTTGAGAAACTCAACTAAATCTTAAATATCGCTCTGTAATGTCTAAATGCAAAATCAGTAAAGATAGGATAAACTGCCAAGAGGTTTAGATTCTTTGTAGGAACAGGGCTGGTAGAATAACTCTTCTACGACAGAGTCCTGCAAAAATTAGGCAGTTACACTCAAGGGGCTGAAATTGCTGGCCTCTGAATCAGACAGGACTTGTCAGCACTATCAGTTGAGTTAATGCCCAGTGGTAAGGGAGATGCACTGTCAGTGTTGCTTTTCTGCCAGAGTCACAGAGTAGACAAGTAATAATGTCTTCATTCAGTATAAGAAGACTGTTCCATTAGTTGAAAAAATAGACTAGGAATGGGTTTGTCTGGGGATGGAGAACAGAGATCTAGTCAAAGTCCCCAGGCAGGGGTGTATGTGATTTACTTACTGTTTTGTTCCAGTGCTGTCATTTGCTGCACTCTAGGCTGACTTTCTGGGATTAATAATTTATAATGCTTAGTTACTAGTGCTTCCCTAAAGCAGACTCTTTACTATTGAGTTGCGCGCCAGTGCTGCAGATCAGATGGTCTGTCAATTGCCACCAGAATCGCTTCTGCCTGTCTTCACTGCTAATTTTCTAAAGCAAACTTTATCTTTAGCTGCTGCTTCATTTTCTGCATCTTTTTTTGCTCTGTCAGCCAAAGACTTCTGTTCTAGCAGGTCCCAAAGGTGTGGTTGCTTAATTCCCAGGTTCATTTTTAAATAATTCCCCAGCTGGTAACAAACACTGGGATGAATGTAGGTATGCTGATTAGCTGCTATGACAACTATGTCTAATTAGCTGAGCTGGTATTTCCTTCCTGAATACCCAAAGGAGGTGTTTTATTTGAAGGTTTTTACATAGATGAGCTAGGAGTTAATCATTATGCGCAAGTCCAGTGGTTGAAGATAGTTCAGCCTCTGATCTAGCTCAATGGTCTTAATTCACAGAAGCAAAAGAGGCCTTATGTTTCAGTGGTAACAATGTAATCACTAGAGTTTTCCATTTGTTCCTCTCTGTTTCTCTACAGAAAAAGTTTTCTTTTCCTGCTCACCTTGCCACAGCCCTCAGAAGATACATTTGAGCTCCTTCAGGCTCAAACACAGACATATAACACGAGGCATTTTGCCCTGGCTGTCCATTTCTTTTGAATATTTGAGCAACACGACATTTGGGAGTGGTGACACAAGTTAAATATCTCCTTCCCTCTGAGAAGAAACTCAGT
>JAHREE010144425.1:0-11607 GCA_033628505.1 Tringa tobata | reverse complement strand
CTTCCTTCCTTCCTTCCTTCCTTCCTTCCTTCCTTCCTTCCTTCCCTAATTTGAGGAATGTTGGATCACAGACTTATTCAATTTCAAAATTCTCTGTTTTAGCCCAAAATAAAACACGGCAATTGAGAATCATTCCAAATGTTATACAGTTTAGACTGCCATAGCACTGTATAATGCATGCTAAAGAGAGTGGTTAAGTGCAGGCTTTCTAACACCCTTCTGTTACTTCTGTAACACTGACCATATATTAAGGGTTGTGTATATTAAGCACAAATACACCCCTCAGCCATATTTCCTTAAAAATATAAAGAGACAATCACACCACATCAGACTTATAAAAGGTTGTTTCCCAAACCATAAATAAAGATAAGTTTAAAACAGATGTACAAACTTTGAGGCTAGCCCTCTTCTGTGCAATATCAGTTTTAGCTCCTGTCATTTAAATTGTATTCATTTAAATTTACTTAGTATGACAATGAAACACTTTATTGGCAGATGTTCTATCCTTCCTTCTCGGAAGACTGTTTTATTGCTTTTCTTCACAGAATCTATATATTATTTATACTGCAGTAGTCTCTGGAGATTCTGTAATGGATGGAGAACTGGTTGCATCCAGCATCATGGGACAATGGGAGAGTTGTCCCATGGAAAATCAGAAAATCAGAGCAACAAAACCTTGTTCCCCAAAACTATAAGTAATAGCAAGCATGCTATTATAAGCTTTCCCGAGGGACAAGAATGAATGAATATGGTCAAAGCATTCAATCCAATGATAGACTCATGAAGAGAAGCTAAGGCAGTGTTTCCAAAATTATCATGTATATACTGCTGAAGAAGAGACTGAAAGACTGTGGAGAGGTGCCCTGTGTGGCCTTTTACAATTAGAGCTCTCTATGATAGAGTCTATACCAGCTGTCATCAAAAGGGAATCTTACAATGGATAGAAAACATAAAGGCTGTTGAGGTGTTTGCAGATGGTCTGAATCAATTTCACTGAGGAATTTCTCATGGATGTTCCAGAAGAAAGGGCTTTCCCATTCACTGGGAAATGATGAGATGGGATGATGAGATGGGAAAGAGCTTTTGTGGGGCATAGAAAAACATGAATATTAAACCAAGGAGAGACCTTTAACAACTGCCAGACTTCTGTATAGCCACAGTTGCCAAACTTTGTAATTAATTTTTCAGGAAGAAAAAAAATTAGATTTGAGTGCTCAGAGAGGTAAAAAAGAAGAAGGAAAGAGATGTCAATTTAGAAGAAGCATCAATATACTGAACCACGCATGTGAGCTATAAAATCATAGAAACACAGAATCATAGAATATCTTGAATTGGAAGAGACCCACAAGGCTCATCGAGCTCCTTACAGGACTACCTAAACTGAACCATATGACTAAGACAGTCAGCCAGACACTTCTTGAACTCTGAGAGGCTTGGTGCCATGACCTCTTCCCTGGGGATCCTGTTTCAGTGACCGACCACCCTCTCAGTGAAGAACCTTTTCCTAATGTCCAATCTGAACATCGCCTGATGCAGCTTCAGACCATTTCCTCGTGTCCTGTCATTGGTCACCAGAAAGAGGAGAATCCATGAAGTACTTCAGAGACTCAATGCAGAAGGTTGCTTGCCCAATGTTTTTCCTAGCAGACATGCAGACCCAGGTAAACTGGTTGAATTTTTAAATGTGTATCTGCTTAGGCATTCCAATTGTTACTAGAACATCTGCAGTTGCCTTTACTGTGACGTTTGGACTTACCCATCTTCTTGCTATCATGTTTTTGTAGTCAACTCCTCTCTTCAATTTAATCTTTAATTTCTGGATTCCTTACAGTCTGTTTAACTAACAGTTACTAAAACTGAACCATTATTTTGCTTGTTAACCATCTCTGCTTTTCTGTCACTAAAAGCAACATGCTATATTAGATGTTAAACACGATCATACTTTACCAGCCCTACTGGGATTTCAACTGCCATGCTGTTTTTCATTGTTGAAAGGATCTCTGTCTTTCTCATCGAACTCCAGATACTAAGTATGTGATAAATATGGGTTCATTTCTCCTTTCAAGCTCTGCAGAAGGGAAATGAAGGGTCTTCTCTCTCTCCATTCTACAGATCTTTCTTTTAAATAAGGAAGTCTATCGCTTTCTTCCATTGTAATTCTTTGCCGCTGAACAGGGAATTGATCTCATTACATCAGGTTCACCAGTCACTAGAGCAGGCTAGAAAATGGACTTTATGACACAAGTTTTGACTGAATAAAATTTGTTTACCTAAATATTTCTGCTTTAAAATGCAATCTTTTTGTTTTTTTAACTGGAAGCTGAATAAAGAAAATATTTATTTGCAAACTTTGAAATTGACTTGGAAGTGCCTTGATGTACTTCCTGGGAACAGCAGTTCTGAGATCTCAGGACTCCATTTTCCTATGGGCTAAATTCCCTAGCTGAATTGTAACCCCTATCAAATGTCATCTTTTTAAGCTAAGCTACTCAAGTGCGTGATGAGAGGTCCAAATCCGCAGCATATCCAGGGACATGTTGGAAGTATATTGCAATTTAAGCAGACTAGTTGACTGTGCAAGTAAGTATGGATATTTGTTATATTTTTTTTTTTTCTGAAACTGTTTATTTTAAGCACCCACGTGTGTAGTCTATTCCATAGAAGTTGCCTGAATTTAACCCATGGCAGACCTCCAATAACTTCCATTGAATAATGAATAACTTCTATATATCAGACTGATTGAGTTAGAGAGATAGATTTGTGCACTTCTGAAATGTCCTCAGGATATTTTCATAACCTGAGAACTAGAGAATTTTAAAAAAAGAAAGTTAGACTTTGAGGGATATAATTTCAGTCTCTTTTACAACACATTTTGAATTTGTTCTTTAGCAATCTTCTTCAACCCAAGTATTATCTTTCTGTTTGACTGAATCCTCTGCTTAGAGCTTTTAACAGTGAAATGCCCTATTTTAAAGATGATTTGGAATAAGCAATCCTGGAGATTTAGAGGTCATGGATGTTCACAAGCCTTTCTTACCATTTTGACCTCCCTTGAAACATGTCTTATTTCTCAAAGCTGCAGCTACTACCTTGATTGACCTTGTCTAAATAGATGTTTTCCTTTTTTTCCCTTTCTAGTACTGATCAATGCATAACTTCTGTTTCCATTGTCTATGGATATCTTAAGAACACACAGACATTGCAATATAAGCAGTAATAGAGAAATTACACATTTAATCCTGTATTAAATCCCTTGCTAGAGTGTTATGAAGTAAATCTATATTAGGCAAGATCCTCACCTAGTGTAGATTTGTGTAGCTGTGAAAGTGAACAAGCTATGAAAACGTATCCCCACTGAGTGTCTAGTACAGTATGTTTTATACAGAGGTGAAACACAGATTCTTTCAGCTTGAGTTGCTGTAATGTAATTTTATCATAAATTTTGTATCAATAACACATTTCAGTTTATACCCTAAATCATATTTTGTATGCTTGGCTTCTTAAACGGATTGAGACAATCTCATCAGAGCCCCACTCATTCAAGAAAAAAATCCTGTAGTGTAATCTGCCTGGCAGAGATATATGAGATGAATAGAAGATAATGAAAACATGAGAGGCTGACTCAGCTCAGAGACTAGTTAAGCATGCTCCTTTTCTGATCTCAAGTGTGTTTAGTCTTTTCCTCTTGTCTTTGGGATGTTTCTCCCAGCTCTCCATTCAGTTTGGTTTAGGTGGTTCCCAGAAAGGACCGGCAGAGCCATGGAAAGCATTTGCTTGGTGTTGGTATTCAATATCTCATAGTGTAGTGGGTACTCATTATGAAGGGACCAGCCCTCTCAAGTGAAATAAGATGAAACTGTTGCTCTCTCAAGTGAAAAATCAAGTGTACAGATCAAAATGTTCTATTAATACAGATATTTATGGCTCTATTTTGTTATAATTACAGTACTCCCCACTCACAATTTACATTATATCCACAAACCCCTACACTTTGTACTTCAGGCACAACACCAGAAGGACTAAAGAATGAGAAAATAATAGTTGGAAGGTACCTTCTATTTGCATATGACAGTGAGTCCCATTATCTTCTAAAAAGCTATTTTGTCATCATTTATAAAAGAGCATTTATGTTGCAATTCACAATGAATTTGTAGTTCTTTCCCAATTTGGTATGCTTTATTGCTGAATATTCTACATGAGTGTGAAATTTCGACAGGACAGAACCACTGAAAACTGCTCTTATACAACTAATCACATGAATTTCTTCATTGAAAATTCACACACATGTACATACTATAAAGATACAATGCCTATACATACTTCTATCACAAAAGACTGCAATAGAATGGCCTTTTTTGAAGGAACTCAATTATTACAACCTTATGATTTGTAGACTGAAGCACTTAATTAATAGGTACCTGGGTGTTTGGCACTTTGGATGAAAGGAAACTTTGATAAGCTGAAACATGAACACATTTAATTATACCATGAGCTATTGGTTCTGTTTGCCATTTCACACCTGGCCCCTGTCACAAATATTCCAGATAGCTGTGCTTTACTCCACATGTTGTCATTTAACTGCTTTATATATTTCTGATTCACCTTGCCACAAACTGCAGTGTCAGCACAGACCTGAACGTGCATTGAATTTTATGATGCGTTTTGAAAGTAAAAGATTTTAAGTAGTATATTGAATTTTTTTGTTCGGATTGGAGTGATGCAAACCATGATCTTGAACTGGATGAATTATATCACTGTCCTATGGCCTACATTTTGAAAGAGGATTTGATTTTATGATAACCACATTTCTGCCATTACAAATAAAATAAAAACAGATTTACAGTGCCATATCATTTTATTAGGAAAATGTGAAAACAACAGTTTTACGATGCTCAGTTTGTGGGCTAGTGCATTCCTAAGTGTTATTACAACTCAGCAGAGTACACATTCTCATTCTGTAGGCCAATGTTATTAAAAACACAACTGGGAACGCTTTCCAAAAACTGCCAGTATCCCAGTTACAGTCTTTCATCAATAGGTGTTCTGGTAGTAATCTTTTTTTTTTTGTAACTACCAGTTCCTTTGTATTACAGAGCTTCACCTCCCAACAGGCTCAGCTCCTCAAGGAACACCAGAACAGCTCTGTTGGTCCAAGATCAAGGATCTACAACGTTTCAGCAGCTGCAGTTTTGGCCAGCCATCTACATGACCCTTTGGTCTTTCTGGAGCACTGGGCTGGAAGACAAAACCATCAGTGGCCCGTGCTGACTTCTGCTCAGCTGACAATTTTTGAATCAAAGCTCTGTACTACAGCCTGGTCCAAAGTTCACCATGAAAGGCTGCTTGGTGCTCAGCATGTCTGCATAATAGAGCCACCTGGATGTCTGAACAGACTTTAGAGTGCAGACCTTGGATACCCAGGGAAGGCAGCTCAGGTTTGCCACTCTCACTTCTCTTAATGGGAGTGGGCTTGGGTCAAATGCTGATGACTTGAAAGACACAGCTCTATATTTTGAGATCTTAAGCAAGACTTTCCAGCAGTAAGTCGCACTTTATGCAACAGATAATAGTGAATTGTGACAACACTCAAATGATAATTTTGACTTACTAGGTCCTTTGGCTACATTTTATAGTTCCTTGGGTAGCGCTATAGCTACAGAAACCCAAAATGTAATAGATATCCTAAGAAAAAAAAGAATCCCCTGCTCTCAAAGGGCTCTTTGAATTGCCTGTGGGTTTTAAAATCTAGTATCAAGGGCCCAGAGAGCTACTATATATATTTTTTTTTTCATATCTTGACATCCCATCGGTAAGGATAACATCTACAATACAAGCCACTCCTTGTGTCTCTTATGACCAAATGATATATGGGCTACACAGATGGCTTGTGATAAGGACAGTCACGCTGCTACTGACAATTTTACTAAATTAGCTGTGCTTTGATTGTAATTAACTGTCAAAAAAACCCACTTAGCAAGTATACTACCATTGGCCAGATCTGCCCAGCCTTCATTCAGCTGGTTTGCTTTAATGACAGACAGAAACACCTATACTGAATTCTCAAACAGCAGTCAATCTGCAGCATTTATTAGATCCCTGAAAGCATACAGGATAAAAGAAACCAACAACTGAGACTGAGCACAAGGACTTATAATGCACTCAATATGGCTCACACTCATTGGGCCACCTATGTGACTTGAGTCTTTTCCAAACATATTAGTACAAAATCCTCCAGGCATCCGTTCAGACCCCAGAAGCCTGTAGAAACTCTTGGATCTTTTGCCAGATCCCAGAAACCTGTAGATACCCTGGCTGTTTTGTTTTGACTCGTGGATTGATTCTTATGCTTTCTGCATTGCTTTTCCTGCCTTTTAAAAAAGCATATTAGTATTCAGGGGAGGAAGGAAGAAAAATAAGACAGAATAATTCTCTCTTAATAACTTCTGATGGATCCATCTATTTCATTCCTTTCAGTTATGCTTGTCAGTCTCCACTGTTTAAGGAATTTAATGCTGTGTACTTTTTCCATGTGGTCTGTGTCAACTTAGGCAACCCGCAGACTACAAAAGCCTTAGCCAAAAGGAAAGGGGAGGGAAGTGAATCTACTTGTCTCCTAATCAGATGAAAAAAAATAACCAACACTACATAGTATTGAACTGGATATCAACAGGAGGTTGACACCACGAGTACAAGCAGGTAGGTAGGTTTCTAGTTAAGGTGTTCTACGGCAGTATTCTCTAATAATTCAACAATAGGATATGGAACAGCAGTCTTCTAAGTGCATATAATGCTTTCATATCTTAAGGATTCAAAAAAAAAAAATCCTTTAAAACTTGATATCATAAAATTCTAATAAAATGCATAATTACCAGACTGGGAAGCAGTCCTGGAACTTTACTGAGAGTAAGATAGGTAAATAACAATTTACAAACTTGCACATTCAAGTGTGCTAGTAAAGATGGTGTAACTGAAAAGACATAGAAGTCAACAGCGATGCTTTTTAGTGTCGAACTGAAAAGCAGTCAGTTATCTCACTATGGTTTGAAGATGGTGTTGCAGACTATAGAGCTGATCTGTTGCTGTAGCAGAAGCAAAATGGGCTACAGAACAATAATGCTTAGCATTTAGCATGCATAATGCAAGCTTTATTATACTGTTCCATACTTATAAGGAGAATTACCTTGCAGGTCAATTCTTCTCCAAACTATGACTTTTTCCAAATGCGATTCACTGTATGCTTGAAATGAAACCTACTCAGCTACTTGGAAAAGTTGTATTTATTTGTACTTTAACAGCTGGAAGTGAGGATGCCAGCTGATACCAGTCAGATCTCAAAATACCACAGGTGATACAAAAATCTGCAATTGTGTTTCTTCCAGAGCTCTCAAAAGGTATAAACAGTAAACCGACAACATCTCTACAACCTGGTTAGGAATCATTACACCTGTTTCATTGACACAATATAAAGACTTCCCCCAAAATAATATAGTATGATTACATGTGTTTATCTTCCATGCTCTGTGTTGGGAAGTCAGAGTCAAACAAAGTCATCTGTTTAAAGTTAAAGATTAAGGTCTATAGTGAAGAAGGAGATGAGAGAAAGAGACATGCACATATGCTAAAAAATTTTGATGCAATAGTTCTGGAAAGTGAGGAGGCAGACTGCTCACATCTTGTAGCCTTGAGGGGGTCCACATCATATTGAATGGTTGAAACGTGAATAAGAGAGATGGTTGCATGAGTAAAATCGTGAAATTATAGTAGCTGATGTTCCAATTTTATGTGACCTAACGTAGTTTTTTGTCAGCACATCAACATAATTTGCATTTTCTCTGAATAGAGCTGAAACAGAATCAGATCTATTTTTTTGTAGTGAAATATTTTCCCTGCATCAGAGGCTTCCAGTCAGTCATCAAAGGTCCATAGTATTTGAGTTTTTTTCGCATATATTAAAGACAAAAAAACGAAAACAACTAAACTTCCTTTTGTCCTGTAGAGAAAGTAAACATGGGAGGGATCGTATTTACGTTCTTTTTTCAAGAAGTTATTGAGAAAATTGAAGAATTTAAGTGCTTAAAATGTCTTTTAAGGAGTTAAGTAATGTGTAGGGGAAAATTATTTGAACTCTGGGAATGTATTTGTATTGTGTATAATGAAAAACAAAAGAAGAATCTAATGATAGTAGCTTAAAACAGATGCTACATATGAGAGGTGAAGGCCACAGAATCGCTCTGAGAATCAGGCCCAAAACATACAAAGAAGGTCATTTATAAGTCTGTTTATTCTCTAATATGAGAAAGCTCTAATTTAAGGATTTTTCTCAGACTGGTCAAAATGTCATATTTAGCAACAAATCATCTACTAAAGACAAATTAAATGTAACATTACCTGTAATTACATCTTTGAAAGATTAATTTAGACAGTTGTGCACACAGCCTAGTAATGGACTGTTATTATTTGTGCTGTAGCAGGTCATTTTGGTTTGGGAAGGTTCATTTAACGGTCACTGAATACAGGTAGCATGAATAATCTACTTTTTTTTTTTTATATAGGTAGAGGAAGAAATAGCTTTTGCTATATTTAAAATACACATGCTAAACAATGGGGTCTTTGAAAATTTAATTTGATTTATTACATGTACCACAAATTTTAAAGCTAAATTGCTCTCTGCATACAAAAACATAAATTTGGTTGAATTCCTAAAGCCACTGTTAGTCTCTGCTACCTAATTCCAAAGCAGTTATCTTTCCTATTTATAATTCAGCTAATTAGATACAAGATGTGACTTCACTTATAAACATTTCCTGAAAAAAAGAAAGAAGATTGATACAGAACAAATTGAATAAACTGCATTGGGAAAATGCTAGTTCTTTGCTAATATAATTTTAAAATAATTCATAACATATTTATTTGTGTTAAGGTTAAAGGCCCCAAACCCACTCTCAAATATCCAAGTGCAACTCCCATTGAATTCACCGGGATCTGTGCTTGTATAACTGAAGGCTGAACTGGCACATAAGGAATTGTGTTAGATACGGTAATTCAAATATAGCAGTGGGACGAAAAAGACAGGTGTTGGATTACATGAGAAAAATAATTTTAAAAGAACTGAAAACATTAGGTAAAACTATGCTTCCTTGCATAAGAAATTAGAGACAATGAGACTGAAGTCAAACCACTACTGTTTCTCCTTGAATAGAGCAAATACTGTGACACCTTGTCATTCATAACTCCCTTAGAATAGCATGTTCACAAGTATATAGATCCCAGGATAATTTCCTTCCACATCACCCACGTATCTTCACAAGTTAATAACACTTCAATCACTTGTTTTAAAGTTTCTGGGAGCTACATAGTCCAGTAGCTTGCTGCTTTTAAGGGAGTTCTTTTCAGAATCTGGGGAGGAGAGAGGAGAGGGAAAGATAATTCAGAATAACTGATAAGGAAAATAGATCATAGTCACATAACATACTGTTATGACATTGTAGATGGTAATTCTCCAATTCTACTTACCTACAGGAGGTATAAAGCAATACAAATCCATGTAAATCCATAAGAAAAGAGTCAGCATGCCTGCTGTCATTGAGGTTAATGGAAGTGGTAAACACTAAGGAAACCTATGGAAATATTATTACTCCAGTAGAGTAAACAGTAGACTTGGGAAGAATCACTGAGTCCAAATTATCAAAGTGAATGTACTGCAAGCCTAGGTGATCTCATGACGTGATTGTAAATAGGCCAGGGACATATTTTTTCCTTTCTGGCAATTATACACAATTGGTGAGGCTAATACTTTAAGCGTCTTTCTAAAAGTTTGTAGAGTGCCTAATAAAAATAAGATTTTCTCTGGGCTTTTAGTATCTATAGAAATTATCTGTATCGTGATAATAAGCACTAACTGAAATTGCTTCCACCTTTGACAATTAGTCAAGTACTTTGTCAAACCGTGGATGCTCTTTTTTTCACCTATTCTTCAGTTTGACACATCTCTCAGTGGCTTTGTCAATGACACTGCTTTTGAGACTGAAACCTGTGAAAAACTACTTATATTTATAGCATCTCTTCCTGTTCGTAATTTGTACAATGTAACTCTTCAGTAAGTCTGTCAGTCTTAACAGAACAAGTGTTTTATAATGTAACCCCAACTACCGGAGTTGGACTTTTTTCTCTGGAGACAAATCCCAACCTGTTTTATTCTTACCCTACTCTTGCTTATTTCTGTTAAAGCTAGTGAGGATGTAAGAGATTTAAATTACTGTGGAAAGGGTCCTAGCATTTCTGTGTGAATACATTTAAAAGCTGTGATTCACAGTTCTGATTAAGGATTCACAACATTTAATTTGGGCTTGTAAAGCACTGTATGTGTGCTTAATACCATAGTTAAATGAAAGCCATTGCCCAAAAAAATCTTACAGTTGGAGTTCTGAGTCTCCAGAAACCTTAGGAACTACTCCTCATTCCTCCAGAAACCCCTCTCAAGATCCACATAACAGTCTGCAGGTAAAAATGTCCAGATGCAGGCTCGGGACGAGGCTGGCGGCGCCGCCAGGCTCGGGACGATTTTTAAAATTAAAGATTTTTAAAATAATCAGAATGAACAATTTCTGAAACTCCATTTAAAGAAATCCCTTTTTATGGGATCCCCATAAAAAGTATGAGCATCCCCCTGTAGCAGCCTGGAAAGGGTTAAAAGCAGTCAGCTTCCTCCGCCTGCCTAAATTGCCAATTAGGCACAGCTGCTCTAGGAGGGATCTCCCAGGGCACAAGTGAGCAGTAGGTGGAGGTCTTTTTGGGGGATTGGGAAGCTGCTTGGGGTGTGCTGAGGGCAGGCTGTTGGATGTGGAAGGTGGGAAAGCGGTCTTGGAGAAGGGTTCATATGAGATCTGCGTGTAGGAAATGAAGGCTTTTTATGAGGGGGTAAGTGACCTTATTCTAAGCAAAATTGATCTTCCTCACCCATGTATATGTGTGTGTATTGCTTATGTTTTCATACCCATGTGCAGTAAGCAGAGAGTGGGTTGCACAAGTAACAGGTGGCCAGGAGTAATGGTGTGCAATACGAAGGACAAGGGATGTAGGCCATCCAGTTTGTTGTCTTTCTTGTCTCTCACCTATGTGTGGCCAACAGGCCTGTCCCACAGCAAAGTACTTTTTCTGTTGTTCTCAGCAGTATAAGGACACTGATGTGTATATCTGGTATCGTGAGTTGGAGTCTCAAAGCTGGGACTTACAAAATAACTCCCCGTGGGCCTCATACCAACAAGAAGGAGGTACAGACCTTCAGCCAGATAGTGTGGAGGTGGCAGAGGGACTTGATTGCAGCTCGTGAGACTGCCGTTCTCTGGCAGCAGTTTGCCTGCCTAAACTTGCATTTAGGCTCTATGAGGGGTAGTGAGGAAGTTCTTGATCCCTGTAAACATTTTGGGATGGAGTTGTGGGACTCATGGGAGCTGCGGGGCTCTCCCTAAGGCTGCCAAACCCAACTAAGGACTATAGCTTCCAGAGCTCCAGATGCTGATGTGAAACTCTCATGCACTCTTGCTCTGGTGTCTACCAGTGTCTTGTGGTGATAACTTGTGGCCTTTTATTTGGGGTTAGGTGGTGGGA
>JAHREE010144365.1:0-12999 GCA_033628505.1 Tringa tobata | reverse complement strand
GGTGGCTGTTAGGTGCCTCTGCTCCTTCATGGGTTCATCGATACTGACGCTGAGTATGCATGGCTCTTTAGTTGCCCATGCAAGCATTCTGTTACCAAAATTAAGAAAACCAGCAGAATGGAAGGAGAGGATTTTTCTGCTCCTAACCCTGACAAAGTCGGTCTGCCTGGGCCCGAGGGGATAATCAGTTGTCTAGTTTTGTATCAGATCTGGTAATTATATTTCCATATGAAAGCACAGGATGGTCATCAGCTTGTTGCTGAAATATCTGGCTTCCAAATAGCTCTGTAGTCCCAGCAAGATTAGTGGAGCCCGGGTCTACTGTCAAAAACATAGAGAAGAATATTCTCATACCTGTATATTGCCAAGTATTTTCAACTGGGAATGGGTTTTTAGCATAGTTTATGGAGGCCTTTTAATGCAGTTCTGGAGGTTTTCTAGGGTCAATGCTCATGCTCCTGTATCACAGGTGGGTAAACCTAGTTATTGCCTTTGGGATACATCATGTATACTTTGAATACATTTTTTTATGAAGAATATTTCCATTTGCTTTCTCCCAGCACTGCCAGGAGAGGATGCCCATCTTGTGCTTGCAAAGCATGATGCTGGAACATTGTTTGGGGGATGCTGCCTTTTCCACAATCCCAGGTTGTCATTGGTGCCTTGTCACTGCGATATTTTCTCATTGCTGATGACCCAGTTTGCCCTGATCCGCACTGACAGCTCCAGTAGTGATTAGGACTGGGGTAGTGAACTTGCTTGTTAATAATTGTTTTAAAAATGGCTGTGAGAAACATTAAAAATACCAGTGAGAAAGAAAAGCGTGGTGAAGTTGGACTTGTTACATTCATGGATGTGGCTTCGTCACAGCCCAGAAAAAGGCCCGGAGGTTTCTCCATAGTGCTGCAGTGAGGACAGAAATGCAGAGGATGCATTTGCCCAAGGTTACTAATTTCACACAGAAAAGAACAACCGTCAATAAAAGGCAACTGTGGAGGCACGGCATTGCAGAAAGCTGTTACACGGGCACAACCGGTGACTCTCCCTGCAGGGGATAAATAGGCTGCTACTGTTTAGGCTGCCCACAAGCCCCCAGAGCTGTTAGTTAGACCACAGATCCCAGTGGTCTCACGGGATATCCAAACATGCCCAATCTGATGATAAATTCAGTTAAAAGCTACTCAACAGACAGAATCTTGATAACATCTCCTTTTACAAGAAGGGCGTTGAGGCTATGAAGTGAAGGTAGTGGGGTTTGTTACAGTGAAACAAAAATCACAGCAATTCCGTGGGGGAAAAAAAAAAAAGGTTGTTGTGCTGGAGGGAATGGTTTGATATATCATTTTTAAAAAATGCAATCTTAAGGAGCTCTGCTTCCATGCAGGGCCCTCGGTTGTGTTGATTGCGGTGAGCTGGTGAAACTCAGTAAGGGAAAAGGTGTGAGAGAAAACAGGCAATTTGGAGGTTGTTTTTAAATGAAGCAATCCCCTGATCTAATTTGTTAATTAGTCCCACTATCAGAAAAGGTCTCGAAAAGGGTGTGAGTGTCTTCCTAATGTCCGACAGGAACTGTGTTCTGACAGCATCCCACCCTGTTGAGACCCAAGTATCTGCTGGAGCATCCTGCCCTTTTCTCACGCTCTGGTTCCCACAGGAAGGGAGTCACAGACAGTTTGGGTCCAGTTCCCACGTGAGACAACCAGGGGCAGGTGGATGGGTCACTGAAACCTTTGTAGGCGTGGCAGAAACCACCCATGAGATGTGGAGCTCTCATGAAAGAGTCTCTCATGATGTCAAGCAGCAGTCCTCAAGTCCCCATCCCATGCTCCATAACTACCAAGGTGGGAGTATCCATAGAGTCATAGAATTGCCTGGGTGGGAAGGGACCTTTCAGACCATCCAGTCCAACCATCAACCCAACACTGACAAACCCACCACTGACCCATGTCCCTCAGCACCACATCTGCCCGGCTTTTAAATACCTCCAGGGATGGGGACCTCACCACTGCCCTGGGCAGCCTCCTCCAAGGCTTCATAACCCCTTCAGTGTAAAATTTTCCTAATATCCAATCTAAACCTCCTCTGGGGCAACTTAAGGCCTATTGTCCTCTTGTCCTATCGGCTGTCCTATTCCTTTAGCTCAAAGATACAGGGCCCTTTGTGCAGTCCAGAGAAGGCAAAAGTGTGGAGCAGCAGGGACCATGAGGGCTCTGCTAGTTGGCTTTGGGGGTAGGAAGGAGAAAAGACACTGCACCTCCCTTGGCTTTGTCACTGTGGCTGCAGACTCCTGTTAATTTGTGCATGGGTCCCCTGGCTGCCAAACTTGGCCTGGGAATAACCTCTATGTTCAGTTTTATTCGCTCAGGATAGAGTCGATGCCTGTCCCAGGACGCTGCAACACAATTCCATGAGGCAGCGTTCCCACTGCCGTGCCTGGGGAAGAGGAGCTGAATTCCACAGCTCAGCTAAACCTACTGTTCAGTCCTCTAAACCGTCCACTTCGTCTTCCTCTATAAAAACACCCAGGCAAATACAGAAATGTACATATTATTCTTGCGACGTGGACTCTTAATGAGACAGCTCCGAGGGGCGTGATTAACATGAAATAATAATGTCCCCAGGGGACAGGGAGGCGCGGATGCAGCTCCTGCTTTGCAGAACTCCAGCGCTTTAATTGCCTTGTGATGGCCACAGCGCTGCAAGACCCAGACTACGATTTACTCCATCTGGTGGTCTGGGCTACCAGAAATGCTAAAATCAATTTATTTTGCTCATTCTTATCTGTAGGTGCTGCTTTTTCATTTGTGTTGTGCCTTGAAACTTACTTGGTCTAGGGATCCCCAGTTGGTGTGTTTAAGAATGCATAGTTCAATGTTTAGCCAGAAACTTCATTCTGGCTTTCACTGATCACATTACTGTTGCTCTTCCTCATAGCTTGTCTACTATTTTTTTTCTTGAAGATTGGTTTTCTGAGAAGACAGATAAGAATTTAAGGTATTTTTTCTTTTTTTCTGTATCAAAGAAAAAACTTTTTTCCTTTTTTTTTTTACCACAGATGTAAAAACATTGGATGTCAGAAATTACCTGCAGAGTATAAAAGGCTAATTTCAGCCACCTATGACTTGAATCATGTAGTTGATATTATCTTTATACAGTTACATTTCACGTGCTTTGCTGCCCATTTTTCTTGCATTCACAGTCTAAAATTTGGCATAGATTCCTTTATGTATTTCCCCTTTTATAATGGAAGTTTTCTGTTTGTAGGTCTTTATAAGGTTGTGGCAGATAAAACTCCATATGTCAGCATTGAAGAAATTACAAGAAAAGTCTCTATTGGGTCAACAAGATTTGGCCACCCGTGTTTCTACAGCCCCGAGGATATAAAATTGGGAAACCTCACTATCAAACGTGGTGAGCAGATCACCTTCAACTCGGTGGAAGAGGTGGATGGAACGATGGCCGTGAACTGCGGCGTGGTCAGAAACAACCAGTCTCATTCTTTTACTTTGCCCCTTTCACAAGAAGGAAAGTTCTACGAGTGTGAAGATGACCAGATATACACCCTCAAAGAGATTGCAGAATGGAAAATCCCGAAGTGCAGAAACCGGATTGTCAAACTTTCCAACACTTTGCACACCTGGGACTGCTCTAATCCACTGCCGGAGAACTTTGAGGGCTGCTTGGTTCTCACGCCTGTCTATGAAGTGCAGGCAGTCATGAAATGTGAGTAGCAATCAAAGTCAATGTTCTGTTCATCTTGGTATAGCAAAGTACCCTTAAATACACAAAACCTGCTAAAAACAGGCAGGAAGGATTCAGTTTGGTCAAGAATTCCTGACCTGTATTTGCCCCTGATGCTAGTTCCAAGTTGAAGAAAAATAAAAATAATACTGCATTTTTTATTAATTTATCAGCTGTTACTTCAGGAAGTCACCTTGTATTTCTTTCTGTTACTGTTTTATTGATCACTACAATTAAATCCTAGTTGCAGAGGAAATATATTACATAGTGAAGAAGTGGAGTTTAGGAATTCCATTCAGTTCTCAGATTCTCTTTCTTTGTGTCTCAGACTTCGGCCGTAGAGATTAAGCTTTGATCATTAATGGCTATGGCTTGGGGGGTGTAAAAAGCATATAGATATACATGTTGTAACACACTCCACTGCTGTTTATTTTCAGAATGAGGGTGCTGCAGAAAGCAAAACCATATTATTTCACTCTCTTGCAGAGACAAATATCAATAGAATAGAAACAGAAAGGACTCACGGCCAATTTCTGAAACCACTAGGTTTGAGGAAGGAAGCAGGTATTAGAAAACCAGTAGCTTTAAAAGTTGTAATGTGTATTGCAAGTTTTTGTTTTTTAAAAAAATTAATTATTTTGTCCATTTCACACGTTATCGGTGTTCAAGTTGTTCCACCAAAACTCTGAAACTGCTGGGTTCTGTTCTTACCAATGTCTGTGTCTGTGCCTGACTTTAAACCCATGAGTGAAATTAGCCATGGGAAAAAAAAAATTAGAAGGTGCGTAAGGGTATGAGCACACAGCAACATTCTCCTGAGTTCTGGTGGCTGGAACAGGCCCACGTGTGCCTGCGTAGTGTCCCTCCCTGAGCTGAGATGCCCACCTAAGCAAAAAAACCAGCTTAAGCTGAAATGTTTGACCTTGCTCGAGGACAGCCCGGGCAGCAGATGGAAACCCGCTGCTGTTCTACTTGCTGATGCTCTGTCCACCCTGTTAAAGTCTAACGGGCAGGAGCTTAGATTTTGGGAAGGTTTTGCTGCCTCCTCTTTTCCTAGAAACAAACCAGTGAGCTCCACAGAAATGAAAGCCAAACAGAAATATGTCATTCCTGGGGATATTAAGCAGGAAATCTTTTCACGATTGAGCTTTTTCGGATGAATGGTGTAAGTAAATGGGTAAAAGAGAAAGAAATGGAAGTGGGCAGAGACTGTTAGCACAATATACTGTAGTTGTTAAATGCTTATCGTGAGACATTCAACTGTGCTTGCAGTGTGATTTAATGTGAGAGTTTGAAAAGTATATCTTCACCAGATAAAATGCCTCATTTTCTACAGCTCTAGCTAGATTCAGGAATCCAGCCCATCTCCCAAAGCTGGATTCACTTAGGTGTATGCTTATATTCCCTTAGATATATGTGCAGAATCAATATAATTTAATGTTTCTAAAAACCTTTCAGAAGATTCAGGAATGTTTGGTGTTCAGTTGTCTTCCGATCAGATATATTTGTTGATTTTATTTCATGCCCATTTATGTTTCATAGTGTGCTCCACATTTAAGAAGCATTAGACATATCCTAAAAAACTATTTAATACAAACTTGAAAAGTAGGCTTCATGGTACGCGATTAACTACTTCCTTGTGGACCATGAAAAATGGATTTTCACCATTTATAGAAGAACTATAAATAGACACAAGATAAAGTATGAGAAATACTATCCACAATTCAATAAAATGATTCCTGATAAGAGGGATGGCAGATTACATTTTCCCAGGCTGTGGGCAGGAATTCTCTCCACTTCTTGTTCTTAGTAATGAACGAATTATGTGTGTGGAACTCCCCCAAATGCTCATAGAAAACTCTCGTTTTTACTAGTCATTCCTCCTTCATTGACTTTCTCTGGTGGTACTTGCGATGTTTGTCACCAGGAGGTGTCAATGTGACAAAAACAAAAATGGGATAAAAGATCCCAAATCACTGTCATAAAATTCTATCCTCTAAAATGCACCTGATACCAACTTTTAAGTACAAAATATTGGTATGTCCTGCTCCGAGGAAGCGTGAATCCAGGATATAATGTCCTGTGTGCAGGTCTGTGCAGAATAAGTCTTACTGAAGAGAGTCATTAAATATTATTTGCTTGTTAAACTTTACTGCCCTGGTCAGTGATCTGTGGTGTCACTGGTCTGGAGCCAAATTCATTAACAAGCCTTAATTGCACAGTCAGCTTTGTGCTTGGAAGTTTTGCATCCAAAATTCTGCAAGTTCAGTTGTGGTAAAAGAGTTGTTGTTCCCTGTCAGACTGTTAAATGCAATGGTCTGATAGTGAATAAAAACAGATGCTGCAGAAAAGGATGCAGGAGTTCCACAGAGGACTATTATACTAGAAATTCCTTCATTCATTAACAGTAAATTTAGACTTTGTTATACAAGGGTTTTGCCTTTTTTCCAAGGTTATTATTTTCTAATAATTACAGATGTTTTCATTATTCTTATAATATCAAAATACCTTATTTCTCCCAGGCTGGCCACAGCAACAATGTGTGTTGATGGGTTCAAATGTTATTTATTCATTAAGAATGTTCCCCCCGCCCATTTCTTTGGAGAAACCATGAGTTACTTTGAAATAAAATAATAGAAACACTTTTTGTACTCAAGAAAAAAAGATTGGCAAGATAAAGAGCTGATTAAACTTGGAGGTGCTGTGAGAAAGAGAGTGAACTGTACTTATTTTTCACTTCCCTTATTCATAAACTTTTTTCACTTACACACCTTATTCTCATCTCCTCTTGTTTCTCTCTTTCTTTGTGAGGTCTCTTACATATCCGATAACTGTATATCTCAAATTAAAACAGTTAGACTGCACACTTCGGGGAAGGTACTATTAGGATCTTGTCAACAGGATGTGTATACTTTATTCCAATGTCAGTTTGAGAACAAAAATTAATGTATGTATTTTTCTTTTCAGTTCGAAAGGACATAGTTCATATCCTCTCAGATCTAGACGTGGAGGTCAAGGATATAACGGACTGCTACGATATTAGCTCTTTCCTTCAGCCACTGTCTCTAGAAGATGTATTTGAGAGAACAAGCAAGGAATTTCCTATGGTTGCTGAGATAATGGAGGGTCCTTCAGGAAGCCAGAAACCTTATAACTTATTGCATACAGGGAAAGAGATTGTCATCTACAAAAAGTACCAGGCAATGAGAGTCCTAGCCTCTGAGATCAGAAGTGATTCCCCCAAAAGACATTTTTTAATCCCTCTGAGCTACAAAGGAAAGTTCAAGAGGAGACCTCGGGAGTTTCCAACTGCCTATGACTTAGAGATAGCAAGAAGTGAAAAGGAACAGCTTCACGTTGTAGCAACTAAAGCCTTTGATTCCCCTCATAAAGAGCTTTTCTCTGTGGCGGTTGGAGATCAGTTTCTAGTTCAGCAATGCCAGACTAGTGAAGTCCTGTACGAGGGAAGAAGGAAAGTCATAGATGTTTTAGCTTGTGAACAAATACTAAGCGGTACCTATAAGAAAGTGCTCCTCCCTATGTACATGGAAGGCGGTTTTGTGGAAGTGATTCATGACAAGAAACAGCACCAGCTTTCGGAGATTTGCAAAGAATTCCGTTTGCCTTTTAACGTCAAAGTGTCCGTGAGGGACCTCTCTGTTGAGGAAGATGTCTTGGCTGCCGTGCCTGGTCTGCAGCTTGAAGAAGAAATCACGGACTCTTATTTGCTGGTCGGTAGCCCCAGCAGCCCGGTGGAGAGCTGGGAGATCCCCGTGTATCGCTTAAACATGTCTGTCCATCTGCTCAGCAAAGACGTCCAGGCAGTTGTACCCCCTGCAACTAAGGCAACGGTGGAGGAGATCAGCGAAGAGCAGTACTACATGGTGCGGAGATACGAAAACCAAACCCTTCATCCCCCACCCAGACCTCCCAAAAAGCCAGCAACACTTGCAGCAAACCCTGGTTTTGCAGTGCCCAAGGACGGTGTGTCTGATGTGCCACAGGCTCCAAAGGTAAGCTGTCCCCTCTTCTCTTTGAGTCTCTTACCATCACAGGCCGTGTTCTGGCAGTTTGCAGTCTCCCTTTCGCTGGTGCATCCTTATGGCCTGTTCACAGATGGCTCTCAGCTCCCTCTAATAGGCAAATTAGCTATTGCAGACAACAATGGCTAAAATCTCCAGTGTGTGCTAATTGATCCATGAAAAACAACAGAGCCATGCTGGCTCACAACGGAAGGCTTGGCCGTACAATTTTGCATGGATAATCCTTTACTGCAACAATGTAAAGACGAAGGGAGACGCTCGAAGTGGCTGTATTTAAACCTTTATTAAGGGGAAGCATATGTTTTTGTGATGTAAAGTAATTTTGCTCAGCTGGAAACGGCAGAATTAAATTCACAGGAAGGGAGGTTGCATAGATATTTTTGACTGTGTGGTTTTGCACTTACCCGAGTGGCAAATAGATTTGGCATGAAAAGGGCAGCCGTTGTAGAACAGCACTTGCCGTTAGGAAAGAAGTGCCCCTTCTAGGACAATTTGCTTTGTGGCTAACCTAAGGCAATGCATTTGTTCATTAATTTTTTTTGGTGTTGAGTCTGGCAGAGATGTAGTTTGTTTTCTTCACAGCAGCCTGTAAGATGTTGTGGTTTGGATTTGTGAGTAAACCAGCATGGATAACACACCAGTTTTTTGGCGATCGCCCGTCAGCGCACCCACAGCACTTTCTCTTCATCCCAGGCTCAACCCATGAGTTTTCTTGCCTTTTCTGTCACTATTCCCTCTCCTGATGAGCTCATCATCCTGGTGTCGGGGGGGTGAGTGAGCACGTGCTCAGCTGCTGGCTTGGGTCAACCCACCCCAATTTCCTTTTGTATATTGAAAGAATCAAAGAAAGGCACCTTGATGGACGTGAGAGAGACTGCCCAGGAGGTTTTTAATTTAGATTGCAGTTGGTCTCCTGTGCAAATACAAATTCCCTACAGAGAAATAAGGAAAAAAAATGGAAATACATTCAGCCTCTGCATCACGATTGTGTTGCATTTTAAATGCAATATAACTCTTGGAATTAGATTTTGGGGTGCTTAGGGAAAGCTATTTTTTGTGTTGCTGTCAAATTAAGGTCCAACTGTAGTCACCCTGGAAGGGGAGCCTTTGTGAGTACCTCTCCTTGCCTGCTAGAAGTGTTCCTCCCCTTGGGGCCAATCCCAGGACCACAGGCAGGTCCCCAGCTCCAGAGGTCCTGGGAGATGGTTACAACAGACCATGGGAGAAGTGAAGGGGTGAGGCAGGTCCCTCAGATAAGGGTAATAGAGCAAAAAGCTGTGTCATTTTCTTCCATCTTTACTTGTATTATGGAAACTTCTTTTCTGCTACTTTCTACAGTGAACCTTGAATAGGGCTAGGAAGATGATGAGGAAAGGCTGAGGGAATTGGGTCTGTTCAGCCTGGAGAATACTGAGGCGGGATCTGATCAACACCTCTAAATACTTAGAGGGTGGGTGTCAGGAGGATGGGGCCAGTCTTTTTTCAGTGGTGCCCAGGGACAGGACAAGAGGGAACGGGCACAAACCGGAACATAAGAAGTTCCATCTAAACATGAGGAGGAATTTCTTTGCTGTGAGGGTGGCAGAGCCCTGGCAGAGGCTGCCCAGAGAGGTGGTGGAGTCTCCTTCTCTGTGTCTGGAGACATTCCAAACCTGCCTGGACACGTTCCTGTGGGACCTGCTCTGGGTGGACCTGCTCTGGGAGAGGAGTTTGGACTAGAAGATCTCTAGAGGTCCCTTCCAACCCCTGCCATTTTGTGATTTTGTGTGTGATTGTGGCAGCTTAAATAAGCTGTCCTGTTGGGGACCATACAGGAAAAAATGGTTCCTGGAGCTGTCAGGCAAAGCCGTCTGCCTGGTACGGGCCTGGGGTACAGAACTGGGGAAAAATTCGCTAAAGTTGTGTTTCTGGTAGACCTGTACCCTTGTCAGGAGGACTCAGACCTCCTCCAGCTGTGTGTGGAGAGCAAGAGGTAGATACTGACTCTAGACTAGACTTGTGCAGAAGATAATAATTTCCTAAAGTGAGGAGAGAGCAGAAAGCGCAGGAGGGGGCTGAGCTGAGGTTCTGATGAACATTCATGAGTGAGAGGGACCTTTTTTGTCACATGCTTGTTATTAATAAATAATAAGCTGCAGTTGG
Source organism: Tringa tobata (assembly GCA_033628505.1). Classification (NCBI taxonomy): domain Eukaryota; kingdom Metazoa; phylum Chordata; class Aves; order Charadriiformes; family Scolopacidae; genus Tringa; species Tringa tobata. The sequence continues at coordinate 3,073 of JAHREE010144365.1, read as the reverse complement.
AATGTTTTGAGCTATGCAGATTCGTAAATCTCCTTCCCTGGAAAGGTGAAACAAGTGGAGATCCCTTATTCATAAGATCAAACTCCCCAAACTGTAGCATAACAGGTTTAAAGTCATATGGAATCCATTCTTTTTTCTATCCCAAACACCGGGAATCCTTTGAGAGGACACGGATGATAGCGGAGAACTTCTGTCTCAGCCTCTCTGCTGGGAGGGAAGGGCCACATTGTCTTCCACATCTGTCAGGGATGTCTGAGGGTCCGGAAAACTGGAGGCTGTGCCAAACCGGGAAATGGCCCCTCTGTGGGCCATTTGTGACTATGCATAGGCTTATTTGCATAAATAACAGACAAACATTAGGATAACGAGCTGAACTTGACCCTGACAAGGTGGTGGCCTGGAATAAGCCTCAGTGCTGCATGACTTGCCGTGGTCCTCCCCCTGGCAGCTCCCTGCCGGGCACCGAGGGACATCTGGCCTCTTGCTGGAGGGTGGTCAATGGCTTCCTTGCCCACCAGCTGGGAAGCTCTGCTTGGCTTTGGTGCTCCAGGATTAAATGCTGCCGCTGCACGAGGCCGCAGAGAACTCAGATCTGGCTGTTTTAATGCCAACACCTGGGGATGCTCTGCAAGGGTGGGTCACCTCTAGCCACGGCTTGTGCTGTGGTGGCCTCCTAGCCCACAGCCAGGCTGCGGGGGCAGAGAGGCTCCAGCTGTCCCTTCCTGCTGTTCCCTGACCTTGGCAAGGGAACAGCAGGGCCAGGAGAGGCACCGGGCAGCGTGTGCTTCACTGTGCACTTCTGGGCATGTTAATGACTGAGTCGTAGGAGATTAGCAGCCAGCGTGGGCTGGAACCTCAGCTGCTGCCTCCGCTTGCGTGCAAGGTGGGATGCTGCGGAGACACATCCGTTTGCACAGTTCAGCAAAGCCCAGAGACATCAGGTGAATTCTCAAACATGATATCGCCGCGTTAACCGAGCCCTCTGCCCAGTCTCTTCACGGGGCTAATTAAGTTGGCTTGGGTCCTGCTGACACAGCTTTCACTTGCAGAGCCTGGGGACCTCTTCTCTCCCCTCCACCGTGCAGTGTGGACTTTCCCTTTCCTCTCTGCTGATCATTTGATGTGGATAAGAAACATCCAGACCACTTCTGTGTGCAATTCTGCATTCGTTGTTCTTGGACTAAAGAAAGAAAACCCTCAAGAAAACATATGCAAACTAAATAGATGAAACAAAATAGCATGTATCGAATGATAAAATTAACCTGATCTTTCAGGTGTCAGATATCTATGCAATTTAAATATCAGATATCTATCTAACAACCAAATATCACCTGTAACCACACACCCTACCAGCTTTGCACCCCCAGCTGAGGATGATGATGGTCAAACAGCGATTGTACCCTTTGTCTAATGGTAAAACTTAAGATACAAGCAGTCATTCACAAGAAATCCACATTTTCCTTACTGGAATCATTGGAATAAGGTCCTCAGGGGACTTTAAATGTCGTGTGAATTAAGTCATTCAGCTTCTGACTTGTGACCTTAGCTAGAAAATCAGAGCAACCTACTAAAACCCTAGAAGTGAATGCTACTGATTTGAGAATGGAGCACCTCTTGCTCTTGCCAAGTTGTTCCTGGAGAGAGGTTCCTGTGGGAGGAACCAGTCGGGCCACCACCTTCTTGAAATTAAAATTCATTTAAAAGGCACAAGTCAGATGTGCTTGTTCTGTCCACAGTTAGAACCACCACGGTGAATATAACAAACCAAGTAACCCCAGAGAAATGTTTCAGGTGGGACCCTGAAGAGAAGAGGCTTGGAAATTGTTTTTTGAAATTTCCTTAGGCTTTTTACCTCCTACCTACAATTTTCTCCCCTTCTAGGGGATCCAAGCAGCAAGAAGTTTTCTAGCTTTCCTTTTTCCTATGAGTTCCTATGAGTTCAAGCAGTAAATATCCTACAGATTTAAGAAGGTGTTAATATATGTCCCTCTTTTCTATTGAAACAATCAATTTCAGGGAACCATAATCAAGGCATGGAAGGCCACGGTTTAGTCCCGATACTCCTAATACCCTGGGGGCAATAAGTGCCCTGCTTAAAGAGTTAAGAGAGGCGGTATTTGGCTCCTGATACACATTAAGAGAGGTTAGCTCTATCCAAGGCTATTTTTGGGGTCTGCTCAGGCATGGATCTAGCCTGAGCAACAGCAGAATTGGTAAAGTGCTCACAAGCATCATGTTAGAATTGCTGCTGAATACCTTTGTGAAGGTGGAATGGGGAAAGTCCGTCACAGGCAGTAATCTGCTTGGCTCTGGCAAGAAAGCTGAGAGAATTCCAGCCAGGGAAACTGGAATTTAATAAAATAGTAAGTGTCAGGGCATGACAGTTAATCGTCATTCTGTGCTAAGGTCCATTATCCTTCAAAAAGTCATTACAGTGTTACGATATCAGGAACTTTCTTGCTTTCTTGCTTTTTATTTCAAAATTAAAATGAAAGAAAAAATATCACTTTCCATCTGGTTTTGCAGTTCTACAAACTGAACTATCGAAATCTGCCATTAACATATTTATCGCATCTGTCTTCACAGCAAAATGAAGACTTATCTGGAATTAAATTGATAAGACATAAGCTGCAGTTTTTCAGCAAATGAGTTTTCCTGCAGCGCCTCTTTCCTTCCTCATAACTATTTCTTTTCTGCTTCCAGAGCATTTTTCATGGTTTTAGGGCCCTTATGGAGTGGATTTAACACAAATATTTCTGCTGTGCAGCAATAAGCCAGCCTTCCTACATAGATATGTATTAGAAAATGCATGCAGGACAGCCAGGAAGGAGTAGGTAGGAACAGACTTCAGGAGTTAATAGTCTTTTGGCACTGGATGAAGATGGGGGAGGTAAGTGTGGCTCATTAGCAGATGCAAAAATGTGCATATGCAAATGAAAGCAAGAGGATTTCTCTCTGGCAGGTGCAGCGTTGAGGCTGCTGGGCTGCAGCTGTGCTTCCTCTTCCTCTCCTTCTTCTCTGTCCCCACGGAAGAGGAGGTTTCCCTCTCCCTGGAGTCTCCGCTTCCACCCCC
>JAHREE010144350.1:0-33774 GCA_033628505.1 Tringa tobata | reverse complement strand
AGGAGAGGAGAGGAGAGGAGAGGAGAGGAGAGGAGAGGTGCAGGGAAGCAAAAAAATGAGAGCAGTGAGGAGAAAGGAGGTGGGGGACACGGAGGGGCCAGGATGAAGGAGAGAGGGGCACAGCTCCAATGGCCTGGGACTTACTGCAGCTCCCATTTTCAGCGCTGCCAGGAGAATTTTACAGTTCAGACACTTTTCTCTGGTCTCTCTTCCTCTCCCCCTTTTCCTCTTCTATAGCTCTGGTCACTTCACTGTAAACCACCCAAGAGAACACACTGGTGTCCTACAATATGGGTTTTCCTCGATACATGGCTTCACGCACACACACTACATGGCTGTATGCAATTTTGGTGACACACAGAGGCCTGGCAGTGAGTGCTGGTGCCCTGCTCTCCTGAGCACTGCCCAGAGGGGCCCTTCCTCCCCTGGCAAGGCTGCTGTGTCTCATCTGCAGCTGGAGGCACCTGCTGCCTCTATCTCCTCCATTGGCCTCTCCACTAGTCAGCCACCTGGGACCACCATGCATGCTCTGGCCCTGGCACCTGCCCCCCCGGTGTATAACCTGCTCCCTTGGACACCGTGACAGCCACCAACCAGTTGAAAGGGACCACAGGTACAGCCATGAGGACAAAGAAAAGAGTAATCATTTATTTTTAGCGCATATAGGTCATGAGACTGAGTCCACTTGAGGGCTCTGTGCCTGCACTCTCCCCCTTCCTCTAGGGCACCCAGGGCTGGAGCAGCATCCCTCAGGCCACTGAGGAATGGCTGGCTCCTGCAGGGGTGGGCTGTAGGACAGCGATGGTGGAATAAATAATAGGGCTGAGAAGCAGGGCAGAGAGCAAGGAAAAAAGGGACCTCTAGCTGGAACCAGAGGAATATAGCAAGAAACAATGGGACAGGCAGCGGGACAAAGAGAAAAAGAGAAGGACAGGGAGCAGGACAAAAAGATACGTGGAAAAAAAATGAGGGATAGGGAGTGGGAGGACAGATAGGGAAAGAAAAAGATAGGACAGAGAAGCAAAGAGGGTTGGGGAGCAGGACAGTGGGGTAGAGACACAGAGGACCAGGGAGCGGCACACAAGAATCCAGAGAAAAACAGAGGTACAGGGATGCAGAAGGAATGACAGAAATGGACAGAGAGAGAAAGAAAAAAGGAACAGGGAGGAGGACAGAGAGATAGGGAGAAAAAGAGTGGGACAGGGAGCAGTGCAGAGAGCTGGAGAAAAATATACTGATAAAGAGTGGAAGACAGTGATCAGGCAAGTAAGATGAATGCGATGCAGGGCAGTGGTATGCAGAAAGAAAAACAGCAATAGGCAACAGGAGAGATGGACAGTGAAAAGGGATGGGAAGAAGGGCAGAGAGATTAACAGAGAAAGACAGGGACAGGGAGAAGGACAGAGGGATAGAGACAAGTAGGAGAGGAAGGAGGAAGGAGGGGTAGAGAAAGGGAGAGAGCAGGACATACAGAGAAAAAGAAGGACAGAGACTGAGAAAAGGGAGGGACACGAATCAGGATAAAGAGACGGGGAAGGGAAAAACAATGATGGGCTGCAGGAGAGACATGAAGGCACGGAGGAAGGAAAAATAGGGATGGGGAGCAAGACAGAATAGAGGGAAGAAAATTGGGGCAGGCAGCTGGACAGAGGGATATAGCAAGAACTGAAAATCAGTAGGACTGGGAGTACAACAGGGGGAAAAAAGCAGAGGGAGCAGGACAGGAAGATTGAGAGAAAGAGATGGAGAAAGAAGAAACGAGGACAGGGAGCAGAACAGAGTGACAGAGGAGTAACTGATAAGGAGCAGGACATGGAGAAAGAAGCAATAAGGACAGGGAGGAGGACAGAGGGATAGCAAGAAAAAACGAGGGGTGTGCAGCAGCACACTGGGATAAGACAGAGAGGGAAAGGAAGGAGGACAAAGATGGACAAAAAAAATAGTGGTGGACAGAGGACAGATGGAGCATGACAAAGCAGGGATGGAGAGCAGGACAGAGGGAGAGAGACAGAAGAAGAATGACGGGGATAGAGAAAGAATGAGACAGAGAGCAGAGGGGAGAGGCAGACAAAAAGAAAAGGGGCAGGAAGAAGAACAGTGCCAGAAAAAAGGGGTCAGAAAGCAGAACAGAGAAATAGGCAACAAAAGAAGGAGAATGACAAGGAACAGAAATGGAAGGAGGGGCACGGGGCAGGACATGGCGATAGAAGAAGAAAAAGGGACAGGGAGCGGGACAGGGAGCAGGACAGGGATGAAGAAAGAAGGGTAGTGTGACAGAAAAATAAGAGACTGTCCTAGGTTGAGAGACACAGGACTAACTTTTTTTCCAATGCTGCACTTTTAGAAGACTCTAGTGCCTGAATTCATGAAAATATGTACTTTATAGCCAGTCAGGCTCTGTGGGATTCAAGGTCTCAGTGTTTTCAAGCCTTGCCAGGCGCAGGGATGAGGAGAAGCAAGGCCTGGGCATTTGACCCAGGCTGGCCAACAGGATTATTTCATACCACGAACGCCACATTCAATATAAATTAGAACAGTTTGCTGCATAGGTCTCTCTCCCTTGATGGTAGAGGGTCCAGAGAACTCCTTGCCCCGGTGCCGGAGCCCTGAGCCCGTCCCTTCCTGCTGAAGCCATTGCGCTCGCAGTGCCCCGCGTTTGTTACCCACTGCTGGGAGTGCACGGCTTCCCTATGATAGAATTGGCTGAGTATAATTCTTGTATGTCTGTGTGAGTCGATGCAGGCAGGCCGCAGGAACAACCAGGAGACTGCAAATAAAGGAACAGAACAAGTTTAATCTCAATACCTCACAACTCGGAGAGTTTCCGAAGCAGCAGCCGGGTGGAGGCACGCAAGCAGGGAACGCAGGGACCGCAGAGCCCCAGGTGCGAGTCACTTGAGCGTATTTACAATCCTCCTCGCCAATCTTCCATTACTTTCCCACATTCCACCCCCTCGCTCAAGAGACTGCTTCTGGTGGGACTAACAAAGCTGGAAATGTGTATTGAAAGTTACAGAAACAAATAAACACGTACAGGAAATGGAATAAGCATATCTCTACAATAAGGCCTAGGATCAGGTGTCCCAGTCCCCCTATCCAGGAATGAAACCCCCCAGCCAGCCAGGCCTCACTCGTAAGTCGCTTGTGATATCAGACTATAAAGCCTGACGAGGCAACCTGTGATAGGGGAGGAACACAGGAGTGTCATCTCCTTCCAGTAGTACATAGACTATTGCTCCGGCTCCTTCAGCTAATATTACCCCAGGTTTGACAGGCCGATGTGGGCTAATTGCCCACACTGATTGCAGAGCTATAGCTTGAGCTCTTTCAGATTGGATTTCGATGCGATGGTGGGCATGCAATATCAGCACCAGCGTTCCGATGCTGTCTCCTCTAGATAAGATGCAGGTACCTGAAACACAAGAACTTGACAATCTGGTATTAACAAAGGATGTAATATAAGAGGAGACGTTGGGGTACAAAATCATACAGTATGTTCAGGAGTAGTTATATGAACCTTTACATCTATAGCAACAGGTTGTGATCCCACCGTGCAGTCTGTTGGTGTAAACACTTCCATTTCCCCTGTTACTAGTATTTTAGGAGAGATACCATCAGGGAGAATTTCGATCCTCACTAGATCTTGCACTGGGGGTGTTACAATACGATCAAAAGGTGTCTGGTTAGGAATGTTCCGGCTGTTAAGCAGAAAAACTGCTTTAGTAAGATGTGAACTCCAAGGCTGTAAGGTTTTAGTACTGGTTAATTTTTTCAGTTGTTCCTTCAGCATTCCATTCATCCGTTCTATCAAGCCATTAGCCTGGGGGTGATATGCAATGTGGAATATCCACTCTATCCCTAGCTCTTGAGCCCAACTTTGGACATTTTGCCCACTAAAATGGGTTCCCCGGTCACTTTGTATTTGATAAGAAGGGCCATATGATGGATAAGCTGTTCTAATGCTTCAATTGTGTTGTGTGGATTAGCATGTTTGGTAGGTTTAGCAAAAAACAATCCTGATACTGTATCCACAGCAGTGAATATGTATTGCCACCCCTTTGATAAGGGTAGGGGACCTATATAATCAACCTGCCAGGTATTCAAGGCCCACTGACCACATTTAATCTTTCCCCATGGTCTGTGTAATGCCCTTAAATGTAGCTGTGTGCAAGTGCTGCAATTATGAGCACATGTTTTATAAATATGCAATGACAGGGAGCGTCGATTGTGAGCAATGTCCCGTGCTCATGCTGTAGAAGCTGATTGATGCCCAGAAGCTATATGTGCATTTAGGGCTTGAGCATGTACTTTGGCAGAAGTCATATTGTCTACTTCCCTGTTATTTTGTGACTCAAGTAAGTCATCTTTTTGGTGAGCTGAGACATGCCTCACTTTCAAGAGATGGCTTTGTACATGTTGCCAAATTTGTTGCCATATATCCCCACCCCATACAGGGTATTTTTGTACATGCCAATCTTCTTGGGCCCAATGTGGTAACCACATCGTGAGGCTTTTATATACAACCTAGCTGTCAGTATATAGATATTGTGCATTACCCTCTAAAATAGCAAGGGATGCTGCAATCAGTTCAGCCCACTGACTGGATGCCTGTAGTCCTGTTTGCCATAGTATGATTCCTGGCAACGGAGCATAGGCAACTGCTCTCCATTGTCTTTGTCCAGTTGCTGTGTATGTTGCACTTCCATCTGTAAACCAGGCATCTCCTCTATGCTCTGCTGCTAAGTCGTCATAAGGGGGAGCCTCCTTCACAGGAGATTCAGGGACATCTCCAAGGGGGGAAGTGTCACCCAGCGTGGGGGTGTGACTAAATGATACGGCTCCCAGGAGAGTGGCATGAAGAGCAGTTACATGGTAGAAACCGCTGCCGTAAGTAATGTTTCCATTTCCAATGTGTGGTCGACTGAGCTACCCCTGCATGGGCCCTAACAGACTCATCAGTAATCCAGCCCTGAATAGGTATAGGTGTATGTACAGTTACACCGTCTTCTCCTGTGATTCTTTCTGTTTCTTGTAGTGCCCAGACTACAGCTAAAATCTGTTTTTCCATCGGGGTGTAATGTATGGTAGAACCTTGTAATGACTTGGACCAAAATCCCCCAGGTTCTTTTTGATTCCTCGGCCCTGCAGTTTGCCACAACCCCCAGAAAAACTACATCATCTAAGATTGTTACTTCCAGTTCAAAAGGATAGCCTTTCCTAGGAGCATATAACTGGGCATGCTCAACCAAAGAATTTTTGCATGCATCAAATGCCTCTTGTTGTTGTTTGGTCCACTGCCAAACAGTCTTTTTCTTAGTCAATATTTGCAAGGGCCGCATCAATACAGCCAGGTGTGGAATGAAGGTTCTCCAATATCCTAAAAGCCCTAAGAAAGACTGCAACTGTTTTACTGTGGTTGGTACAGGAAATGGTTGGACTGTTTGCTGGACATTATTTGGTATTTCTCTAATCTGATCATGCCAAACTATTCCCAAAAGCTGTACCGTGGTGGCAGGGCCTTGCACCTTCTTTGGGCTAATTGCCCAGCCCCGGTCCTGTAAATGTGCCTTTAATGATTCTGCAGCTGGTGCAATTTCTTGTTGTGATTCTGCCATAATTAATAGATCATCAATATAATGATAAACACGGAGGGTGCCCGACCACAGTGCGACATCAACTGCTATCATTTGATGGCAAATCGAGGGGCTGTGCTTATACCCCTGAGGCAATACTTGGAAAGTGTATTGCTTTTGTTTCCAGGTAAAGGCAAACTGATCTTGGCTTTCTGGGGCAATGGGTATTGAGAAAAAAGCATTGGCGAGATCTATAACCACTTTCCAAGACTGTAGGTTTTTACTGATTTTTTTCTATAAGGGTGACCATGTCTGGTACCGTAACTGCAAGGGGGGGGGGGCGACTTTGTTCAATTCCCTATAGTCTACAGTCATCCTCCAACTGCCGTGTGGTTTCTGTACAGGCCAGATAGGGTTGTTAAAAGCAGTCATAGCTTCTCTGACAATTCCCACTTGCTGAAGTGCCTGGATGGTCTGAGTAATTTCCTCCTCCCCCCCCGCCCCGGAATACGATACTGTTTTACAGTTACCACCTTGGCAGGTACAGGTAGCACAACAGGATCCCACTTGGAAATCCACGCATAACAGTTTGAGATCGAATAGCAAATCCTGCTTGTGGAGTTCCAAAGGAGAAACGACCATTTAAGGTCTCAATTGTTCGTCCCACCAGCACATCAATCCCCAGGATATATTTGTCAATTGGGGCAATTAACACCGTTGTGGCAAATGGCATAGCATTGCCAATTGTTAAAGTAACTGGTGTGTGGAGTGCAGGTGTTGGATTTCCCCCTAATCCACAGATCTGTGCTGTGGACTGATGAGCTTTAACATTGCTATGTAACACCGTAACCTCAGCTCCAGTATCTACCAGAGCTAAAACATGTAAAGTTCCGCCAGACCGCCATTGTATAGTTAAAGGAACATAAGGGCGTCGGTCCCCTTCAAAGCAAGATGCTACTGCGGCGTCAATTTAAGGGAACCTGCTGGACCTTCATTTCTGCTGTTTTGGCATTTGCCATTTCCTGTCAGACATTAAAGTGGCAGACGGGGGGGAGGGTGGGCTCGGAGTTTGTGCTAGGTTTGAAAACGACCGATTTTTCCGTGCAAATGCTAGTTTGTGCCACCGGCGAAACATCTCTGATGTTGTAATCCCTTCTATTTCTGACCGCGGGACACCGGCTTGCACGAGATCACTCCACATTTGTTTTCTTGTTACATGTGCTGTAGGTCCATCCGATTTTGTCTGCTTTCTCCTATTTATCACTCAAACAGATGGCCCGGACATTGTATCCTTAATGTCATACAATTTATTTACTAAGGCACCTATAGTGCCTGTGGCGTCTGTCACAGTCGGTACAATCAGAGACTTCAATGACTCAGACGCTAGCTTCAAAAACTGCTATCTCATAACCTTTGTTACGAGCACATCATCGGGATGAGCCACCGTAGTCAATGCATGCGCCATCCCAATCTGCCTTAGTGAAGCAAGAACTTCTGCTATTGTATGCGAAGTTCTGAGAGGAGCTGCTAACTGAGACAGTTCTGGGTGCACTCTTAAAACTACCACGCACAACCACTGATATAGTGTAGGTGCAACAATATCCTGCCCATCGGGACCTCTGATATTTTGCAACTCAGATATTCTCGTCTACTGTTATCATCAGTAGTTATTGGGCTCATCAAATCTTTTCCACTTGCTATTAGATGGATAGATGCAGCAGCACCATCCCACACTCGTAGTAGCCACGCCAGTATATTCTCACCACTCTTGTTGATAGACCTCTAAATATTCCCTTAACTCCTTTGGGGTATAAGTATGCATAAGCTGCACTGCTCCATCAGGGCATTGCTGCTGCCCCCATCAGCTGTATGAGGGGTCGTACTTCCATCACCTCTGTGTCCTTTACATCCTGATTAATTTCAAACCCGACCTCAGAGCCAGAGGAGTCAGTGCAAATATTTCCATCCCATTTGTCAGGGTCCCATGACTGTTTACTGGTAAGAGCACGGACTTGAGACATTGTAAACTTGCTTTTACCATCCTTATCCTTTCCTTTCTTAGCTATTCGCGCTACTAACCGATCCACATTTTTCTGCAATCCAGAACACCAGTCTGACTGAAGGGAGACATTACCTCTTGCGCAAGCATGCTTGCCTGTTGCAGGGACTGAATTTTCTTTTTCCAATTCTTTCACTCTACTATGTAATGTAACTGTTTCATTGTGAAGAACTCTGACCGCACCGGCAAAAAGCCATCCTAAACTCCCTGCTAATCTATGCGCAGACTGCAATGCAGTATTCCACAGTAACCGGCGCATAACCGCTCCCATTGCCTGGAGGGTAATTGCCTCCCCATTATTTAACTCGGGCCATATCAACAGTGGAGACAATTTAGCCAAAAAAAACCAGCAACGGGAATCCAATACTCGGTGCTAGGCCATCCTGGAATATAGGGGACCTCCTCTTTTTTCCTCCCAACCCCCCAGATATTTCTTAGCCAAGACATGGTTGTTCCTGGAACTGCCGACTATGCCAAATGTGTGAGTGGATGCAGGCAGGCCGCAGGAACAACCAGGAGACCGCAAATAAAGGAACAGAACAAGTTTAATCTCAATACCTCACAACTCGGAGAGTTTCCGAAGCAGCACCCGGGAGGAGGCACGCAAGCAGGGAACACAGGGACCGCAAAGCCCGCAAGAGTCCTTGTTAGCCGGAGTCCTTAGCCAGAGTCCTTAGCAGCCAGAGTGTGCAGGAGCAGGAACAAAAGGGGGGCCTACCTCCCTGCTTAGCTGGTATTTCAAGAGTTCCAGCAGGCATAGTCCTCCCCCTTGTGCTTTGATCTTCTCCAACAACAGGGCAGGAAGCTCAAGCGGCAAGATAAGGTGTCCCTGGGCCCATCACAGGCGTATGTTATCTCAGTGCGGATGTTCTGCTCACAGGCTCAAGACCAAACAGCAATTAGCATGATAGATGTGTTTTCCAATGCCCCAGGTGCGAGTCACTTGAGCGTATTTACAATCCTCCTCACCAATCTTCCATTACTTTCCCACAATGTCTTATATCAGTATCGGGATTAATTCTGGTTCTTTAGTATTATTGTTAATTATTTAGTCTTATTCTATTAAATCTATTTATATTTCAACCCTCGTGTTTCTTTGTGTTTCCCGATTCCCCGGGGACCCAGGAGGGGTCATCGGGTGATAGAATAATTGTCTAAATGGCAATAAACTGTTATCATTTTTCTCAAATCATTACAGGGACAGAGCATGACAGAGATGGAGAAAAAAAGAACTGTGATGGGCAGCAGAACAGAGAGATGAAGAAGCAAAAAATAGCAGTGGGTTTCAGGACAGATGGAAAAATAAAAGATATGGATGGGGAGCAGGACTGAGACAATGAGAGAGGAAGAGAGCATGACAGAAAGATGAAGGAAAAAATTCTGATGGGGAACAGGACAGCACAATAAAACAAGAGAGGGACACGCAGAAGGACAGAGGGATAGAAAAAGGGGCAGGGATGTACAGACAGAAAAATAGACAAAACAAGGATCAGGACAAGACGTTGGAAAAAAGGAATGCCGATCAGAACAAAGAGAAAACTGCATTTGGCTGCAGGACAGAGATAGAGGAAGAAAAAAAAAAGCACAGGGAGCAGCACAGAGCAGTAGAAGGAAAAAGGGACAGCCATCTGGGCAGAGATATATAGCAAGAAATGATGGAACAAGGAGCTGGACAGAGAGACAGAGAAAAAATAGGGACAGGAAGGTGGTCAGAGAGACAGTACCAGGACAAAGAAATTGAGAAAGAAGAAACTGATGGGCGGCAGGACAGTGGGAGAGAGAAGGAAAAAGGACAGAGGGATAAACAAAAACGTTGAGGGACAGAATGCCAGAAAATTGGATGCAGAGAAAAAGACAGGGATAAGGAGCAGGACAGGGGCATAAAAAGAGAAATAGAGGGACAGGGAGAACAAGAGAGAATTAAAGAAAGGACAGCTAAAGAGGGATAGAAATAAGAGAGATGAGGAGCAGAACAGTGGGATAGAGAGAAAAAAGGAGGGGCAGAGAGCCGGTCAGAGGAATGAAGAAAGCAAAAAACAGTGATGGGGAGCAAGACAGAGACACAGCAAGAAAAACTAGGTATGGAGAGAAGGACAGAGAGAGCAACAAGGACTAGGACTGAAGAATGGCAGCAGAATGCAGAATAGAGAGAACAGTGGTACAACAAAACAGAAAAAAAATACAGAGAGGGAAAGAGAGGGTTAGGAAGCCAGGCAGAGTGAAAGAGAGGCAGGCAGATGGATGGATAGGCAAAGAAAGAGGTGGAGGGATAAAGAACAGCACAATAGACAAGGCAGGGACAGACAGAGAGCAGGGCAGGGATCTGGAGGCATAGGGGATGCAGAATGGGGCAGGGAGGGACTGGGACACAGAAGATGGGGTCACGGCCCCAGGGGCCTGGGACTCACTGCAGCTCCTGCTTTTGCTGCCACCCAGAGAATTGTACAGTTCAGATCCTTTACACTCCTCTGTGTATCTTTTTCTGCTGTTGCTCCAGTTGCTTGACTGTTATCCACCTATGAGAATACCTGAGTGTCCGAAAGCTCTTAAAAGACAAGGCTTCATAGATACACCGTGTGACTCATGCACAATGCGTGACTGTAACCAGGCTATGTGATGTGTCCGTACTCCAGAGTGATTTCATTGTAGGTCACACCAGCAAGGGCGACATTTGCTGGGTTGCCTTCCTTGATTTGCAGAGGGGAGAGGGGCAGGTGTTGCCTGTCTTTTTGTTCTCTTTAGAGCAGCCTTTGAGGAGGGGTGACTAGCAGCTTCTCTGCCTTGTGAGAGAGAGCAAAGAAAGGACACTTGGTAATAAGAAGGGTGAGGGAGACATGCAAGGTGAAGCAGCCAGAGACAGTACCAGGCAACACAGGCACTGTCTGGGTGGATGATAAAATGAAGTCGGTTTCTGACTGATCTATCAGTTTTTTCTCCAGCTTTGCTAATACCTTTCTCAGACCCATGGAAGAAGACTCACTGTGCCACATGGGGTATAATCCTGAGTACAGCCTAAGCTAGTGCAATCAAATAGAGGTAAGAATCAAACACCAGTGGCAGCCTCAGTTGCTCTCCTCTGCATGCAGGAAAGTTCCCCTATCCTAGAGCAGTTAGGCAGCATGATAAGAGACCGAGGTCCTCAACCAGACTCTGGCACCAGACCCTCTGGCAGGTTCCATCTGTCTCTCCCACTCCTGCCAGCTCTGGTGTAAGCTCCCCTGCTCGCTACACATCCACACTGCATGGGGTACTCTCCTCTTCAGGTGACTGCAGGGACACTTTTGCCTGTATTGAGAGCAGCCACTGCCATTTGAATTAGCCTTGTTCAGGCACTGAGGCAGAGAGAGCAAAAATAACTAGCATGCACTTCAGTACTGGCCATCCCAGCTTTGCAGAGGAAAGCTCAACCCTCTCCCACACAAGCGGCGTTCATGGAGCTCAAGGTTACTATCAAGCAGAAGAGTCTAAGCCAGACATAACATTTCTGCACTGCACCTGCCACAAGGCAAATCCACATTCAGAGCAACTGAAGCCATCCCTGTGAAATCCCCTCTGCTTTGGGATGGGTATGTGCTCTGGGAGCAATTCGCACATTCACGAATGAGGTGCAGGCACCATTGGGGTCCCAGAGAGCAGAGTCCAGCTCCCAGGCAGCAGCATGAGCTTTCTGCTGCCCACATAAAGGAGAGGCTGCCACGCCAAGGGGCTTATGTGGCTCGTACCAACTGTTGGGCAGGCCAACCGAAAGACCACCACCTGCTTCCTAAACTTTACGAGCCTTCGGCACTTGCCTCTGGGGATACTTGCGACTGTAGAGGAATGGTTTCATTACAGCTGCGGTAGGGTTGAACAGGGCTCAGTGTGATTCCAGGCAGCTTGCTGGCATCCCCAAATCTGCACTGATACCAGGAACACTTGCAGTCAGGGACCCATGCTCATACGCCCCTTGCACTCTCACTGCCAGTGCTCCCCAGGGAGCCCTTGTTAATTCCCCCATCTGAAATAGAACGCACAAGCTGGAGGTTGGTTTCTTGCACAGACTGTAATCTCCATACTTGCAGTGAACTGGCCTTGGGCCACACACTCTGGTAACCACAGCACATCCCTGCAAACACCACAGAGAGGGGAAAAACCCAAAACATGCTTATTCAAGGAAAGCTGTCCCTGGATCTGTATGTGATAATCCCCCAGCTGCAGAACTCAAAAATATGCTAACAGATTTCTGTCCCTGTGACAAAGAAACTGGTGTTTCCACACACAACCTCACCTTGTGCTTTCTGTCCAAATGCTTATTTTAGGGGTAAAGGAATGACACAAAAAGCCTAGGGTCCTGGGGAGGGCTTCCCTGTGAGACATAGAAAAGGAATAGGTATCTGGGTTCCTGAAACCAAAGCAGGAGTGGTGCCATCAGAGCTGTCCTCCTCAGGAAGTCCCCACCTGGGCATAAAATGGAGCTGTGTGGTAGCTGCCACTGCCAAAAGCATTTCCAGCCCTGTATCCCCTCCTCCACTAGCTGAGTGGCAGACCTCGGAGGGTCATAATTAGTGGTACAGAGTCCAGTTGGAGGTCTTTATCAAGTGATGTTCCCCAGGGGTCAGCACTGGGTCCCGTCTTGTGCAACATACTGATCAATGTCCTGGATGAGGGGACAGAGTGTACCCTCAGCAAGTTTGCTGATGGTGCAAAACTGGGAGGGGTGGCTGACCATTCAGCAAGACCTGGACAGGCTGGAGAGTTGGGCAGAGAGGAACCTGATGAAATTCAACTAGGGCAAGTGAAGGGTCCAGCACCTGGGGAGGAATAACCCCATACAGTGGTACAGGTGAGGGGCTGACCTGCAGGAAAGCAGCTCTGTAGAAAGGGGGACCTGGGAGTCCTGGTGGACAACAAGTTGACCATGAGCGAGCAATGTGCCCTTGTGGCCAAGAAGGCCGATGGTCTCCTGGGATGTATTAAAGAGAGCATGGCCACAGACCGAGTGAGGTCATCCTCCCCTTCTACTGTGCCCTGGTGAGGCTGCATCTGGAGCACTGCGTCCAGTTCTGGGTTACCCAGTTCAAGAAAGACAAGGAACTACTGGAGAGAGTCCAGCAGAGGGCTACAAAGATGGTCAAGGCAATGGAGAGCCTCTCTTACGAGAAAAGGCCTGAAGAAGGGAAGACTGATAGTGGATCTTGACAATGCTTATAAATATCTAAAGGGTGGGTGTCAAGAGGATGGGGTCAGGCTCTTCTCAGTGGTGCCTGGTGACAAGACAAGGGGCAATGGACACAAGCTGGAACAAAGGAATTTCCATCTGAATATGCGGAAAAACTTCTTTGAGGGCGACAGAGCCCTGGAACAGGCTGACCAGAGAGGGTGTGGAGTCTCCTTTTCTGGAGACATTCAAAACCCGCCTGGATGTACTCCCATCCAACCTGCTCTGGGTGAACCTGCTTTGGCAGGGGGTTAGACTAGATGATCGCTGAAGGTCCCTTCCAACCCCTACAATTCTGTGATTATGTGATTCTGTATCTAGTGTCTGAGGTTTATTCTAGGAGCAGGTATCAAAAAAACTGGGAGCAGGGGAGAGATAAAACTCTGCATGTCAGTATTGGGGGAGCAAACATTTTGGCTTGTCCAGCTGGCTGGTTTGGGGCTGGATTCCCATTACTGGGGAAGAACGTCACACCCGTCCTGCCATCAGCTGGACCAGCTGGGAAGCGGAGATCCTGGCTCCATTATCCCACAGAGGAGGAAGCTGGGGACAGATGCCATCTTCTGCCCTAGACTGCACTTCCAGCATCAGCTGTCCAAGGCAGCATCTGAACATGGGCTGTGAATTCATTCCAGGTCCAGAAAGGGGGACTGGGGCACCTTTTACCTCCAGTGTAACCTTACCTGTCCTCCAGGCCAGCAGTGTCCAGAGGAACCTGCTGAAAAGCATGTGGGTCACAGAGCTGAAAACAAGGAACAGGGCTCTGTGTCTCCAGTGCACCAACAAGCCCATCAGTCAAGCTAACAGGCTAAGTGGTGTTTCTCCAGTATCTCACACCTTTCCCTATGTTGCCCCAGGCTCCAACACCTCACCACAACACAGAATGACAGAGCACAAGGACTTCGCAAGCTTGCCTGCATACTGGAATTCCTCCAACAGTTGCCAGTTCAGCCCTGCCAGTGACGTTGTCCCTGTGGTCTTCTCCCTCATCTTCCTCCTGGGCACAGTGGGCAATAGCCTGGTGCTGGCAGTGCTGCTGCGCAATGGGCAAATGGGCCACAACACTACCAACCTCTTCATCCTCAACTTCAGCCTGGCTGACTTTTTCTTCATTGTCTTCTGTGTGCCTTTCCAGGCCACCATCTACTCCCTTGAGGGCTGAGTCTTTGGCTCCTTCATCTGCAAGGCTGTCCCCTTCTTCATCTACCTCACCATGTATGCTAGCAGCTTTACTCTGGCTGCTGTCTCCGTGAACAGAAAACACTCTAAAGACGCCCTTGGGCTGGGGAAGGAGGGCAGTCTGAGACTCTGGACCAAATGAGGGCATGGGAAGATCATGATCCACCATCATTAGGCAGATGGGTCAAACTCCAGATGGGCCAAAGGCAGTTTGGCAACCAGTTGTGTCTCCCTTGCCCTAACAGTCCTCAAGCAGCACTTCCAGATCTGTCCGGTGCGAAGCCAGTGCTGCTCCTGTCTGCACTTTCTACAGGAAAGACCTGCCTTCTGGTTAGAGCCCTTGAGACCCAAGCCCAGCTCCTTGCCATGCCACAGACTCCCACTGAGAGTTGCCCAGCTCTGTATTAGAGGTGCTGCTCAGAGGGTGAGAGCTACCCCCAAGCCCCTACTTCAGAAAAGCATCATGTGCAGACAGCAAGGTAAATGGAGGGCACCAGAAGAGAAGCAACCCAAGAGATCCTAGTCCTGCAGTAGACACATCTCTCATTCCCCAGGGGCTACAGCCCACCACAAAACCTGTCATCTAGCAACTCCTGTTCCCCCACCACCCCTAGCCCTCCTGCACTCTGTGCAGAAAGGCACCTGTACCATGAGCCAAGTCCCTTCTTGGGAGGTCACCAAGGATACTCTGGCCCCAGTCAGTGTCACCTACATTGTTCCCAAGAGCTGTGTAAGGCAACTGTGTCAGCTGCCCCATTTCTGACTGAGCCCACACTTATGGTCCAGGATGAGGAAGACGTCCCAGTGGGGTAAGGTCCAGCCTTGACTGCCACAGAGAACACATCCTGGCCTGTCTTGCTCCTTGTGCTTGCTTCCAAGATACCAAGACAAGATAGGGCCAAACAGCCTGCTGTAATGAGAATGTTCACAGCAGTGCAGGCAGAAGGAAACTTCAGTATCAGGGACTATCTGGATGGGTTAAATCCCAGCAAAAAGTGTGGTTGGGCTACTCTTCCAGCCCCCTTCCACTTCATCCTGCTCCCAGGTGCCACCTGCAGAAACAGGGACCAGATACAAAAAGTAATCTGACACTTCAGCAATTCACCCTCCCGGAGGTGCTAGCATCCCCTGGTTGGGTCAAGGCGAGTCATGCAGAATTCCTGGCAAAAATATTGCAGTCCTCTGGGGTTCCAGTGGTTCCAGAGTTTGGCTGCTCTCATGAGGAAGACCTGAAATTTCTCATGGTCTAAGCCTCTTGCTTCCCTGCATCTACATCACATGAGTGGTGTGCCTCTACAGCTGGCTCAGAACCGGGGACAGTGTCTTAAAAAAAAAGGACATTTTGGCAAGGTGCTAGTGCCTGTGTTCTCTCCCTTTCTGGTGGCACCTGTGTGCTGTACAGCAGTGCTCCACCCAAGAGAGGGCTGCATTTCAGCATGACATGAACTGATTCTCGCAGAGCTGCCTTTGGCTTTCAGGATGACAGGACCAGCCAGCAACAAGAGTTTTGTCACACACGAGACTCTTCACACCAACTGTGTGTCTCATCTAGCTGCTCTGTTGGCCTTGGAGTGCATCAAATGAGCATCCTTTTGTGGACACTGGCAGGCTGAAGCTGAAGCAGTTGCCCTCCTGCCTGTGCTGACAGCTTCTCTCCATCCCCTACCCACAAGCACCAAGCCACCTTCTCTCCTTGCTGACATCTACATTTTTGCCCAATACTGTTTGTGCCTTGAGGTGAGGGAGCAGAGCTGGCCATGCACCGTGTCTGGTCACTGTTGCTGGAGGGAGCAGGCCAACCATCACTGCCTGCTTTGGGCTGGCCTGAGAAAGCAGAGAGTACCAAAGGGAAAGGGCCTACTTGGTCACAAAGGTGGAGGCAGACACAGCTCCAGTGAGCAAATCTCTCCCCTGCCAGGCTGATCTGAAAGCCAGAGAAGGCTGGAAATACGCCCTCAGTTGGCAGAAGCCTGCTTGGTGCCCATCATCAAGTTAAGCTTCCCCAGGTCTTGAATCCTCAGTTCAGACCTCTTTCTGCTGGATGAAGTCTGCCAAGCAGTGGATATCTACATGGTCTCCACAGCACCACTTCTCTGGCCCTAGCTCACGGACATAACCTGCCCCCCTCTCAGAGACATTCCCCACCATGTATGAAAGGGTGAGCCAGCCTAAGCCTGTGGGAAGAGAAGCATCTTTGCTAGAATGAGAAAACCTGCTTTACCCGGGACAATATCTCAAAGAGGGTGTGAAATAACATGTAAGGCCACTGCTCAGGAAACCTTCAGGAGAGTGAAGGAAACTCTCTTGTCCCTGCAGTTTAGGTGGCCAGGCAGAGCTTGGCTGAATTCTCAGTGCTGGTTGCTTTGCTCTCCCCTCCTGGTACCTGGCCATCCGCTATCCCCTGCGCTCCCGGGAGCTGTGGACCCCCCACAACGCAGTGGCTGCCATGGCTCTGATCGGGGGTCTCTTTGTGGTCTTTGCTGGGCCCTACCTAAGCTACTATGACCTGATGGAGTGGGGGTCCAGCTACATCTGCATGCCTAGCAGGGAGGAATGGAGATGCAAGGTCATGGATACAAGCACATTTGCCTTTGGCTATATCATCCCAGTGCTGGTCATCAGCATCTCCTACACCAGAACCATCAGGTACCTGTGGATAGCAGTGGGCCCACTGGAGGACATATCAGAGTCCAAGAAGGCCAAGCGGAAGGTAACCAAGATGATCATCACTGTAACCATCCTTTTCTGCCTCTGCTGGTTGCCCTACCATGTGGTCCTCCAATACTTCTATGGAGACTTCCCCTTCAACCAGGCCACCTATGCCTTCTGCCTGCTTTCCCACTGCATGGCCTATGCCAACTCCTGCCTCAACCCCATCGTCTATGCCCTGGTCTCCAAGCACTTCCACAAGGGCTTCAAAAAGGTTTTCAGCTGTCTCTTGAGGAAAAAGCACCGCAACAAGGTGCATGTGGTGCACACTGCCCACATTGTGCCTGGATTTGAGGCAGGCTCCACTGAAGTGTCCCAGATGCACAAGGAGAATAACAGGTGTGAGCTGAACCAGCCTCCCTGGCAGTCTCCTCCAGTTCCTCCAAGCCCCTTCATATTTCTTAGTGGCCAAGCTCCACACCATCTGCCAGCTTGGCTGTGTCACCAGCTTCAGGGCACCCTTGCCCACTGGCTGAGAGAAGCTGCTCCTGATCTACCTGGATTCCAAGGACTAAAGCTCCAGCTCCTCTGTTGGCTCTCATCCTTCCAACTCCTCTGCTCCATGGCTCCACTGTTCTGGACACACTGGTTAGTTATCAAAGAGTCCCTTCTGCCTCCCAGTGCCTCATCTGGCCAGACTGACAGCAACAGCAGGAATGGCAAGGGAGAGAGCTAATGCGGGCAGTGCCAGGCAAGCAAAGGGGTCATGGAAAGAGGCTGGCACAGCCCATGGATTGTTCCAGTGATGGCTTTGGTGCTGGCTGGACTGCTCCCCCAGTGACTGGGTTCTTCCATGGGATGTGGGGCAGGCTGTGGGCTCTCTGCATGTGTGGGATGTTACTGCTGTACATATTAGAGAAATGCCTTTCTAACCCGGAGCAAATAAATGCACTGTCCTCCTCCAGGAAATAGTAGGGCCTGTGGTGGTCATCTGGAGTGGGGATGGGCTACCCCATACCTCAACAAGGGCCTTTTTCCTAACTGGTGTAAACCACAGTGCACCATGAAGACCAGAACTGAGCAAAGTCTGCAGAGCCAAACCCCGTCTGGTGTCCACACTCTTTCTCCACAGCCGTATATACTGACAAGGTTGCCAGGTCCCCGTGCAAGTTACTGCACAGCTGATATTTTTCTCCCAAAATAAATGACCAGTTAAGTCCACAATTAGGAGTCTACTGTCAGTGCATAAAGCAGCTTTACCTGACCACCAAGCTTCAGAGGTCCCTCGGGCCAGCAAGGAGCTAGTGGGCAGAGGCAGGGTTAAGCGGTTAGTTCAGTTATGGTTCCTCCTGCCTGCATGGCATAGTCTTTGTGCAGGGGATCAAGGAGGCTCACTCCCCATGGTGGAGCAAATGCTCTTCAGGGCATGCTGAATCTCCTTGCAGGATCTAAGGATGCACTTGACTCCCTGAAGCTTAAGGAGGGAAAACTCTTGTGTCCCTTACCGGGGCTGATTAGATGTAAGTGGGTACCTTAATGCCATTGCTAAATTGCTGGAGATCATAGAAACATAGAACATCTCAAGGTTGGAAGACACCCATAAGGATCATCAAGTCCAACTCCCTGCTTCTTGTAGGCCTACCTAAAACTAAACCATAGTCTAAGAGTGTGTCCAGATGCTCCTTGAACTCTGACAGGCTTGGTGCCATGACCACTTGCTGGAGGAGCCTGTTGCAGTGATCAACCACCCTCTCAGTGAAGAACCTTTTACTAAAGTCCAAGCTGAACTTCCCCTGACACATCTTCATTTCCATGCCCTCGCGTCCTATCCCTGGTCACCAGGACATATTTTTAAAAGCCCCTTTGCTTTCCTTCACAGTGCTGGTTGGCTTGAACTCTAATCATGCTGTGGCCACACAAATTTTCTCCCTACCATGGCAAACAGAATCTCTGTAGACCTCCCGTGTCACCTGTCCTTGCTTCCAATGTCCGTACACTTTCCTTTTCTGCCTAAGTTCTAGAAGAAGATCCCTACTCAGCCAAACCGGCCTTCTGCCCCACTTACTTGACTTTGGACACTGCGCTCTTAAGAGATGGCTGTTAAATAGAGACCAGCATTCACGGACCCTGATACCTTCAAAAGCAGATTACCAGGGGACCTTACTGACTAGCTCCTTCAGTAGCCCCAAGTCTGCTCTCCCCATATCCACAGTCAAAGTTTTGCTGGCAGTTTTTCTCCTATCGGCAATGATTTGAAACTCAACTACTTTGTGGTCACTGTGACCAAGCCAGCCACCAATCACTTCACCCTCAAGTCCCTCTCTGTTTATAAACTTCAAATCTGGGAGAGCACATCTCCTAGTCGGCTCCCTCAGTACCTGCACCAAGTTGTCTTCATTGTGCTTCAGAAGTTTCCTGGACCTGTTGTGTCCGCTGTATGATACTCCCAGTTGATGCCTGGGAAGTTAAAATCACCCATAAGGCCAAGGGCAGTTGATTCAGAGATATCCCTTACTACCTTATAGAAAAATTCATCAACGTCATTGTGCTGGCTGGCTGGTCGATAGCAGACTACACAACAACATCTGCTTTATTTGCTTTCTCCTTCATCCTTTGTTTACCTGGACTTTAGTAAGGCCTTTGATACACTCTCCCACAGTATCCTCCTGGAGAAACCGGCTGCCCATGGCTTCGGTGGGAGGACTCTCCACTGGGTTAAAAACCGGTCCAGAGAGTGGTGGTGAATGGAGTTAAATCCCATTGGCGGCCGATCATGAGTGGTGTCCCCCAGGGCTGGGTAATGGGGCCAGTTCTCTTTAACGTCTTTATCAATGATCTGGACGAGGGGATCGAGTGCACCCTCAGTCAGTTCACAGGCGACACCAAGTTGGGTGGGAGTGTTGACCTGCTGGAGGGCAGAAAGGCTTTGCAGAGAGATCTGGACAGGTTGGATCGATGGGCTGAGAACAACAGGATGAGGTTCAACAAGGCCAAGTGCAGGGTCCTCCACTTGGGTCACAGCAACCCCAGGCAGCGCTCCAGGCTGGGGGCAGAGTGGCTGGAGCTGCCTGGCAGAAAAGGACCTGGGGGTGTTGGTCGCCTGTGGGCTGAAGATGAGCCAGCAGTGTGCCCAGGTGGCCAAGAAGGCCACCAGCATCCTGGCCTGTGTCAGGAACAGCGTGGGGAGTAAGACCCGAGAGGTGATTGTCCCCCAGTACTGGGCACTGGTGAGGCCCCACCTCGAGGGCTGTGTCCAGTTTTGGGCTCCCTACCATAAAAAAAGACATTGAGGTGCTGGAGCGGGTCCAGAGAAGAGCAACAAAAATGGTGAGGGGTCTGGAGCACAAGTCTTATGAGGAGACACTGAGGGAGCTGGGGTTATTCAGCCTGGAGAAGAGGAGGCCGAGGGGAGACGTTATTGCTCTCTACAACTACCTGAAAGGAGGTTGTATAGAGGTGGGGGTCGGTCTCTTCTCCCAAGTCACAGGCAACAGGACTAGAGGAAATGGCCTCAAGTTGTGCCAGGGGAGGTTCAGGCTGGATATTAGGAAAAAAATTTTCACCGAAAGCGTTATCAGACATTGTAATGGGCTGCCCAGGGAGGTGGTTGAGGCACCATCCCTGGAGGTGTTCAAAAGACGGGTTGATGTGGTGCTGGGAGATACGGTTTAGTGATGGTGTTGCTTTTTGTTTGTTGTGGGTGTTTATTTTTTGTCAGAATTAGGTTGACAGTTGGACAAGATGATCTTTAAGGTCCCTTCCAACCCAGAAGATTCTGTGGTAAAACATCAAAGGAGCTTCCAGAATGGAGTACAGCTGCAGCTGTTATGGAAGGAATCCATTCCACAGTGTTCCCTGGACAAAATTGCTTGTGAAGCAGCACGGGGAGTGGAACGGGGTAAAGACCCTGTGGCCAGCCTCTGTGATACCACTGCAGAGATGGGAACTGGATGGTACTATGGAGCTGCACGCTTACCACCCTGGGCCAACATTCTGTCATATTTTGACAAAATGCTGTCCTTTGTGCGAACTTTGCTCATTATAATGTCATTATAATAGCATAACACACCTCCATCCCAAAGGCTACCCACCTCCAAGGTGCAACAACTCCTCCGTGAGCCTGCACCCTGAACTTTTCGCAAACTATACTTTTAAATGTGAGGTGAGAGAATTTTACACCAATCATTATGAGGGTATTTATGACTAGAGTCACTCAAGCTCCACCTTGAAGTTAAAAAATAATATAAAAATGGCTCAATAAAAGGAGAATGTTAGGGAAGATATCATCATAACCGACTTCTGGGATCAGTCGACAGGCTGAGCCTCTTTTTTCCCCCATTGGGACGCCTTTGGGAAAGAATTTCAACTTTTTCCTGGGAAACTTAGAAATTTTTATAGAATGGCTTTTTATTTAATGCATGTTATAGCCAGGGTCTATTATTTGTAATTTGGTTATTTGCACATGCTTTTGCAGGTGGTATATTTAGCACCAGCAAACCAAAAGGACCTGTACTTCTGTTACATTAATAAACTGCACTCTTTGTTAATCTAGTGGTACAAGTTTCTCATTGGATGCCGCCAAACTCTCTAGGTACGGCCATGTGAGTTCATGGAGCGTGACTAAGCTGAAAGTGCAGTACACTATTTAGTGCATCTGAATCATGATAGTTCAATAAATTGAACGTGACCGGACTAATGGTGCCAAATTTTTTCCCACCTCCCCATCCCCGGCCCTGTCATTCAATGGACAAGAGACCTGGTTTCCCATATCCCTTGGTCACACACAGCCCTCTCAGGAAGCTCTGGAGATGACAAGAAAGAGCTGCCCCAGGTCCCTTGGGTGCATGACTGGCAAGGTTCTGCTGTCTGGCGAATGGGAATCACACAAGCCATTATGTCCAAATGCAAAGATTTTTCATCAGGTGTGAAAATCCACAGGCATTCTGTAGGTATCACCTATAGCTCCTGTTATAAAGGCTCAGTGCTGGGCTGACAGGTGACTTTGTACCTACTGAGTGGCTGCCATTTGTCTATTCTTGCTGTACCTGTTCTCCCTGGAGAAAACCAGCTGCTTCATCTCCTCTGTGCTGGGGAAGGGACACTCAAACTGTGGCCAGGGCCCAGCAGAGATGCAGAGGAGCAGCAGGTGAACTCACTGTCATCAGGATTGGTGCCATAGCTGTGCAATCACCTATTTTACACAGCACTCCCAAATTCAATCCAAATTTACGGAGTGATTGCAGTAAGGCGAGCTCCTTAATGACCAGGCTTGATTACCAGTAAGCAGGCACTTACCTGTTGACTCAGCAATTAGAACCAAATCAGACACTGACCCAGAAAGTCATCTCCCAGAAAGGGGATATTTCCTTCCTCGGGGCACCCCACACAAATATTTAAACCCTGTCAACCCCTGTGGCCCAAAGTACCTCTCTCCAGAGCACAGTCACCTGCGTGACTGAAGTCCCCATTCTGAGCCCAGGCACATGGACTGCCAGCGAACCCGGCATGGGGCTCTGTCAGGCTGTGTCTGGGTGCTGGCTATGGGGCAAACCCCACATGGGGCTGCAGATCCCAGGGGTCTGGGTGCCAGCAACTACAGAAACTTCTCCTAAGCGTAGCAAGGGATGACTACCAAACCTCAGGTTGGAGCAGCCAGCAAGTAAAACAGGCAGAGCTGTGAAAGGGGTGTTGCAAGCATTGAGCTCTAAAATCAAGATTATAAATCAGGACTTGAGGGTGCCAGCAAAGCACCTCGTCTGTGCTAGCCTGTCTGTGGCTGAGTGTATCTGTGATTGCTTGTGCTCGGTCCTGTACAGATTCTTCCAACAATGAAGTTATTTCCTATTTGTTTTCCGGTCATTTGGTGAGGTATTTTTAAGGAAGGAAAGATACACAGGGGCTAGGGAAGGGGGAGGGACTTTTTTGTCAGCAAAGAGGTTTTTCTTCTAGAATAAAATCCCTCCTCAAAGTGCCTCTGTGCCAGAGCCAGAGCGATGTCGTGGTTTGGCCTCAGACTGCAACAAAGAACCATGTGGCAGCCACCCGTAAAGATCCGAGCTCCCACTGCCAGCACGGCCGTGAAGGGAAAATCAGGAGAAAAAGGCAAAACTCGTGGGTTGAGACAGAGAACAGCAGCAGTTTAACAGAACAGCAAAGGGAAAAAGGAACATGGACAACAATAACACTGACAGAGGAATATACAACCACGATTAGGGCACTGCCACTTGCCGGCCGCACCCGGGGCGCCCCAGACCGCTCTGCTCCCCCGGGGGTGACTTCCTCTCCCCCCCCCTCCCCGACTTCCCGTCCCTCCCCTTTAGTTCGGCTACCCCCAGGGCATGGCTCCCAGGGGATGGAATGCCTGTGCCCCTGTTAGATCCCGGAGAGAATTAACCCTATCCCTGCCAGACCCAGGACATGGGGTCAGAAGATGAGCAATCTTAAATTACAGAGAAACAGGCTCTTAGCTCTGCAAAACTTGCTCAGCCTCCGCCACCTCCACCCAGGCCTCCCCAGCCAAGGACAGTTTCCACTCCCTGCGATCAGCTCTCTCTTTGCCTGCACATCTCTCTCTGGTTCGAAGGATCAAACGAAATCAGCAGGTCCCAGATTTGACTCTGCTGCCAGGCAGCACTTCCAGGTCTGGCCCGAGGGCCTCACTGCCAGGAGAGTCCGCCACTTTTCAGTGGGTTTTGGATCATGCTTTATCCCTGTGTTTGGGTCTCTTGTACCATTCCCACACTAACAGAGGGAGAGTTATCTTTTCATTGCACAAATAGTCTATGAGAGGATTAATCTCCCAAAGAACTGAGTTTGTTCACAATCCCAGCTCAGTTCCCAGCAGAAAAGGACATGCAAAAAGGTGACCATATTAATATTGGATCTGTACAAAACCACAAACTTCAACGGTTCCCTTCACTCTTCTGTCATAGGCTGAAGAACTGCACCATCAAAACCAGGTCTCAGCACAACACTCTCAGGACAAGCTATGCCTTTGAGGTGGGGAGAAGACCCAGAGATGCAAAAGAGATTGCCACAGAAGAGCTGAGACTTAAGACCACAGGCTTAAAACCCTATTTTAGCTGTGCAGAAGCACCACTCTGCTCCCTGACACACAACTTGTACTGCATCAGAGGCCCTTGGTCACTCTGACAACTTCAGAACACGATTTGAGAGCTGATGCTGACAGAAACATGCATATGAAAATCAGACCTCCTGATGCTCCTTAAAGAGGCCAAGGTCTCCCTGGGGAAGACCTACGAGCCAAAAGCAGCACCTACCCTTGTGCAACCCCTAGCCCCACAGAACCACAGCTCAGGGACTTGAAACTCTCCTCAGAAGAGCTCAGCTGCTGCATTGACCACAGGGTTAAATGTACTTTTTTACATCTTCCCTCTTGATAGGAAGAGTCCCCTTAGCTCCTATAAGTGCTGAATCAGGCCTGTTTATTGTCTTCAGGCAGGCAGACCCAGTGGACCAGCCACTTGACCAGGTTTAAGTAGCAGCATCCCATTGACTTGCTTACGACAAGTTAGTGACATGGGACAGAGCTGCTCCCTTCCAGTGACCCAAACACTCTTTGGAATGGAACCTCTACCTTCACACCATGCATCAATGCCAACAAGCACCAGCTTGCCCACAAGCCACTCTGATGCAGCTCACCCCATTTGCTCTACAGGGCCTGTATCGAGTCAAGTCCTCTGAGAAAAAGCATCCCCATTAGCTCAGGATGCTCTGCTGCCCCAGGGCTCCTTTGGGATCACAGCTATCTTCCTCCAGAAGGCAGCATCTGTCACTAAGCCCCACAGGCCTTTGCAAACATCTCTCCATGTGAAGCAGAGTTAAGGCAGAAAGGCTTACTCCAAGAAGGATACAGGATTTTCAGGACTGTAGGTACCCACAGTATAAGTCCTTCCAGGTTCCCCCTACCCAGCAACTGCAGGAATTGCTCAGGCAATAGCAAACCACACTTTGGACACTTCTGTGGAGCAAGAAAAACAAAATACATCCTAAAACAATGCATCCCTAGGACAGTTAAGACAAAATTACAGGCCAAATCTACCTCCACACTTCTTCTGCAAGCTCTTGAGCCCTACTGTTCACAGATGGGCTTGTAAAAGCTTGCTGGAGGGCTGCTCTGCATTCAGAGGTTACATCAACACATCACATTTCCCAACAAGGGGGCCACAATATCTACAGTCATCACTCAAAAGGTTTAAGGCTTACCTGTAGCAATGCAAAACTCTCTTTGACTATCCCCAGACTGGGACTCTACCCTAGACAGGGACAGGCAGCGTCATGGCTCCATTACCTCCTCCTACACCACTCAGCACAGGGAGCCTCCCAGGAAGGGCTGTGCGCCCCCCGTCTCTCCTCAGGAGACCCCTTAGCAGTGCAGTGGAAGCAGAGCTCCCCAACCAGGAAGGAAAAGGAAACCAGGGGTTTAGTTCAAGATTGTGCAGCTTCACCTTGTATTTTACTGGCCATGCTGCAGAATAGAAACAGTGTGCTTCCTGAGTGTCCTCATCTGGTGCCAAAGAGGACGTGCATGTCCTTTGAGACCCTCCACCAGCACATGCCATGATCCTTCCTGCAGTGCTCCATAGCAGCACTACCTCAGCACCACTCAGGTCATTACAGAGTTCTCAGCTGCCTTTCCTAGTTTGTCCACCACTAGGCTTTCCATATATTCATATATATAGGGAGCAAGTATATGGGCATGGGCCTGAGAGAAGCAAGGGTATCCAGCTCTGACCCTGAGCACAGCAGCTCCCCAAGCAGGCACCGTCAGAGAGAGCAGAGCATGCCCCCATCACTGGCTGGCTCTGGAGCAAGTAGGGAGCAGCCCTTGCTGCTGGGTTCTGCTCCAGAAGAAGTCAGCATGTTTGTCCAAAGAGGGAGCATCAGGCAGGTGCAGAGCACAACCAGGTCCAGCCCCAAAGGGAATGGGTTTGTGAAATAACTGTGGCACCAGGTAATGGCAGAGAGCAAGCAAACCACCACACTGGGCTCCTGTGAGCAAGTGTGAAATGAGGCTGTTCAGCAACCAGTCAGCCTCTAGTCCCAGCAACACAAGCCCTAAAACCACTCAGGAGCAGCAGTGTCCTGTCCTAGCAATCATTTATCCTGGGCAAGGACTGATACAGGATTGCAGCTCTCCAGCATCTCATACCAGCTGGCCTGGGAGGGACTCTCCTGGGAGAAATGAATTTTCCAAGATATCTTTTCCTCTGATTATTTTAAAGCAGAGAGAACAGGAGACACTTGAGCAGTATTTAACACATGCAGCTGCAACTCCCCCTGTCTTGCCAGCACCTGGAACAGCCACTTCCAGAGCACTAGACAGCAAAGAAATCTTACTGCACTCAGAGAGGTCTGAGCCTCTCCAATAGAGCCTCTCCTGCTCTAAGTGTGTACCAAAGACCTTCATTGTTTCTCAGCTTCTCTCTCAACAAAAAAATTGCAGCAATATCACCAAAATAGCACCCACAACAATCCCTTATCCACTTCATATGGGGGCTTGTAAGGTCTTGTTAACATTCCCTAGTCCTTTTGAACACTAATAATTTTCTTGAGTGAGAGTTCAGTCTGGAAACAGGGGTACTTTATGAAAAATAGAGGTCAGATGGGGATTTTCAAACGACAGAAGCAAGCAATCAATGCCTAATACTTTACCTAGTGCATGTTCTGTCAGAGCATCCCCCACCCAAACAGAAACTGCCTCTCACCAACTGCCCCAAAAAACACCAGACACCCAAGCACCATTGGCAGGCTTTTCAGTGGGCCTTCCCTCTTGACCCAGCTCTTCCACTGCCTTTTTGGCTTGCTGAAATGCCAGTAGCTCCCTCCTAAGCCATAGATTGAGGATGTGGCCCAGCACTGTCACTTTCTGGCTAAGCACCTATAGAGTGCATACACAGGAGTAGGGTATACTGGGCTCTTCCTAGCTCCAGTCCCCAGGGACCCACATGCGTCCTCCCCTGTATCCCAAAGCTGATTACACAGCCCTGCCATGATGCCTCCACCCACTGGATGCTCTTCAAGAGGCACGCAGGGATGATCTCCTGGATATGAGCAACAGAGGTTTCCCTCCCCAGTGTCCCACCCCAGGAACGAGAGCCAGGTCCTGAAAATGGGGGACACTAGAAGGAATAGCAGCTCTACTAGAACAAACACTTTGAGAACTGGGCATTGGCTCTGCCGAGCAAGTCACCTTCAGAAGCGGGAGGAGACCTCTGCACCACCTCCTCTCTCCTGCTGAGAATCAGGGAGATAGGACCAGACAGGCATGAAACTACACTTCACTGTGACTCTATGGAGCAAAAACCCAACTGTCAAATCAGCTTGTCTGGTGCCAGTTCAGATAATGCAAGCGCTGTCAAGCCTGGGGTTGTGTATGTGAAAAATCTTTGTCTCAGCCCCCAGGCTTTCTATAAGGAGGCACAGACCCCATCCTGAGCATCATGGGAGACTGTGCCCAGGCAGTGCAGCTGCCAGCACTCAGCTCTGTGGCAGGCAGGCAGAGACTATGGGTGCTTCTCCTCATCGGCACCAGACCAATACACACTGCTGGGATGTATCATCCCTCTTGCACTTCCACGGCACCAGAGCTGTTCTGACCCCACACTGCCTTACTGAGGAGTGTGCCATCTGTCTCCTGCTGCCTGGGAGACACATCCAGAAAAATCATGCCAAAAATATTTTCAACACTGTTAACTAAGGCTGTGACAGTTATCACCAGCTAAACATCTAGCCCTTGTAAACTGGAGTCAAATCTTCAGCTAAGCTCACAAGATCTCACAACTGCTCAACTGTGTCTAAACCCACATCTTCACCTCACACAACTCGTTCAGCTCTACCCTTGCTCCTTTGGGATGGCTCATTCTAGCAAACTTTTGTTATGTGATTTTCTTGTAGTTGCTGTTGTGTAAAAATGAGAAGCAAGTCTCAGTATTAGATGTTCCTGTCTGTGAGCAGCATTCCCTCAGGACTGCTGCACTGCTCAGTAATATGCACGAGGTTCATAGAATCATAGAATCATAGAATAGTCTAGCTTGGAAGAGACCCTTGGGATCATCGAGTCCAACCATCTACCCTACTCTACAAAGTTCTCCCCTACACCATATCCCCCAACACCACATCTAAACTTCTAAGTTCTTATAAGGAATGGATGTCTATAGCCACAATGAAGAGCACTGTGGTCCGAATTTCAAAATTAGTTCTGCAACTTTTATTGCAAAACAACATGAAGTAGCAGTAAAGGCAGAAAACATTGCCAAGAAAGGGGAAAATAAATTGCAGCAGGTCCTGCAGGTGCTGCTTTCTGACCGTGCAAGAGAAGGGACATGGGGGTACAGGAGCCGGCTAACTGGGGGCAGATCTTCACCCCGGTCCCTCCAACCTGGCCAGCAACATTATGCTGCTGAGAATCCCAACCCACACCAGAAAAAGCCCCTCCTTGGGAGGTGCTTTAGGACACTTCAAAAGCAGGAGCCAGGGCCTAGAGAAGATTTCTGCCCAGGTATTGCACCCACAATACAGTGGGGACCACATAAATGGAAGTCATATCAGCAGCGCAGCAGAAAGCAAAAGTGACTGAGTTTGATGGAGGCAGGTGGGGAATGCTGCAGAGAGGCACCCCTGGCCTCCACAAGCCTTTGGGGTGGCTGGGCTGCTCCCACTGATGGCGGTGCCTCCAGCCAGGCCCCTGGCAACACCAGCCCAGGTGGAAAAGCATGACTTTCTCAAGCACTGGCCACTGCCTGGCTGCTCCCTGTCAGCCTTCCCCAGTCTGCTAGACCTGACTGGTCCTCAGGCCAGGCCCATCCCAGCAAGTGTGGTGGGACATGGGGCCTGGAGCTGCTGACAAAGGGTGAGGACCTTGCCGCTGGGTTGATATTTGAAACCAGGATCTGCAGCCCCCGCTCCAGCAGCACAGGGCTATAGAAGAAAGGATTTAACAGCAGGATTTTCTTGGGCTTGAAATGCTTTCCTCCAGAGGTACGAAGAAAAAGGGGCATGGTCTATGCAGAGCTCTCCCCACACCATGAACCCAAGCTCCTTTATTTCCTCTTGGGACACTGCTAATGGCTATCCATCTTCACATTGCTGGACACATCAGCCTGGTCCCTGCTCCCCCAGGCTGGAGGACCACACAGTGTCACCCACTACCTCGAGGGTCACAGGCTGCAGAATGCAAGTCCCATCCTGCTGGCTGCTTTTGGCTT
Source organism: Tringa tobata (assembly GCA_033628505.1). Taxonomy (NCBI): domain Eukaryota; kingdom Metazoa; phylum Chordata; class Aves; order Charadriiformes; family Scolopacidae; genus Tringa; species Tringa tobata. The sequence goes on along the minus strand of JAHREE010144350.1, from coordinate 4,890 downwards.
GTGCCCAGCTCCCTCTGTGCTGTCTTCCCACCAACTGTTCTAATAAAGACACTTAGACTCTGGAAGGGCATTTCTGCATCCACAGGACAGGCTGGGGCGAAGGTTTTGAGCCAGGGAGATGCAAGCAGCTCCCAGTGAGGGCTGCAGCAGGAACAGTGTGTGCAAGGGCTCCTAAGCCTCCATGCTGGGCTAATTCCTTGCAGGATGTCACCTCCTGGCTCTTCATCTTCCTTGTTGCCCACTGCAATTCAGAAGACATGAGCCCTGCCTGGCTCAGAGCTCCCAGAGCTGGCGCCAAGATGCCTGGAAAGGGCTACCTGCAACTGGGCCAGGAGTGGGGACAGGACTTCCACTGCACAGTAGGTGGGTCCTAGAGGCCCTCTCCCTCTTGCCCTGACCACCTCATGAAATCTTTGCCAGTGCTGGCGAAGGACAGCTGGAGAGAGGCTTGTTTGCTGATGGGCCAGGGATAAGGTGAGCTCTGCAATCAGTGCCCCCTTTCTCCTCTGGCTCCTGGGGACCTACCCTGGCAGGCACGCACCCAGCGATCCAGGTAGAGGGCTTATCCAGCACTGCAGCAGCCTCTGAAAGTCTCCTCTTTAAGGCCACATGCCTGCTCAATAATCACAAGGACCTGAAAGATCATTTTAAGTCATCAGGTATTTGCTGCCTCTTGGCATATACACACAGACATTTTTACACAGGGAGCGTGAGCTACAATCCCTTTATGTAGAAGTGAATTCAGCAAGAAAAAGAGAAAGCAAATAGGATGCAACCACACAAAGGGAAACTGAGTCAGGCCAGTGGTGAGAGATCCTTGCAAGGCCCTCACAGGAGGGCTAGGCTGTTTCTCAGCCTGTGAGACAAAAGCTGGGCATGATCGCACTGTTCACCTCTGAACTAGGCAGAATATCTCAAAAGTTGGAAGGGACCCATAAGGATTATTGAGTCCAACTCCCTGCTCCTCACCAGTTTAAAAATTGGTCATAATTCAGAAAAAAATAAGCTCATTCTGCAATATGGTAGTTAAATGATTTGTCTCAAGCTGATATTACTGTTCATGTTTAACTGTTGTTAATAACAACCTGTGGAAAATAAATTTTCAGTATTCCATTTCTTTCAGTCAGTTGCGTTGCTTTTTCACTCAGAGGAGACAATGAAAGTAGTGTGTCTTATGGGTCAATCACTTTCTGCTTTCGGATTCCCTTTCACTAACGTGATACCTTTTGCTTCTTTGTGGGGGCACTGTGGGTCTGCCATGCCTCAGCCCTTGCAACCCTGCAGTCTGGACAGAGGAAAGCAAGGCAGAAGCGTCCGGAGGCCAGGTGGAGCAGGGGGAGCCTGAAGCCACACTGACAGGGAGCCCAGGCACCACCAGGGGAGTGCTGGGCTGGACAGGTTTTCTTCCAGAGCCCATGGGGATGGCCACTGTGTGCTTGGGGATGGGCAGTACAATGGTTGGCAGTGGGTCATGCTGCCTGTGGCCCCAACTGTGACTGACTCTCCAGGGCCACAACCCCACAGCCCCCAGGCATGACCCCATGCCTTCCCATTCCTCTCCACACCGTGCTGTGAAGCACTGCAGGAGAGCTGAATAATTGAAGTCACATCCCATAACTTTAGTGAAGTTACAAACACAAACATTTGAGTGATTACCTGTATCTATAGTAATGTTATCTACGAATATAGTATTAAAAAGGGTTCTCATACAAACACATCCTTCTCAAATATATACAAGTACAGTTTCAGGATTTTCATCGAGATGTATTTCAAAACGACAAACACTTTGTTCAGTGTCAAGAAAAATGTCTTGGGAGCTCTTTGATCACAAGTTAGAAGCAGCATTGTTGAGATTTGAAGTATTAACACAAACACAGCATTTCCATTTGCCATCCTGTAGGGTACTGTGAGAGAAAACAGAGGCTTGTTTCAGTGGGGAGAGTCCAAACAGGTTACCCTGTTAAAAAAATAGGAAAAATCTGTTGTGCAGTAATTCTATGTTTTGCACCACTGCTATCAGTAGCTTCCTAGGCACGTAGACCATGAGGTTTAGTTAAGGTCAAAGGCACAGTACCTATGGCTGGTAAATTGACCATCACAGGCTATCCTGGCTGTAACGTTGGATATTCTATTTCTTCAGTGGATGGGGCACTGAGCTCAGTTTTTACAAAGAATGCTCAGCTTACAGAGCTTCCAGTGGGCCCATATTGATTATTTAATTGCTGGACTACTTTGGAAAGTCTCCTATCCCATTAAGCCTCATGTGGTTTGAGATTCTTTTTCAATAAGCCATTAGCTCTTTCTACCACCCCAATTTGATGGAGGGTGGTGTGGGATGTGGAACACCCATTTAATTCCCTCTTGTTTTGCCCAATTTTGTACTTCCTTACACGAAAAATGTGAGCCATTATCACTTTGGATAACATCAGGAGTAGGCAGATTTGAGAACCACAACAGTAGTCCTCGTACTGAATTTTTTCCCCATCAGCTCTCCGACACTTAGTGGCCATAAGCAAGCTGAAGACTACCTCCACTCCTGTGAGGATATCTCGGTCACTAGAGCATGCCCTGAAGTGCCACATCTACATGTTTCTTAAATACCTCCAGGGATGGCGACTCAACCTCCTCCCTGGGCAGGCTGTTCCAGTGCATGACCACTCTTTCAGTAATTTTTCCTAATAGCTAATCTAAACCTCCCCTTCCGCAACTTCAGACCATTTCCTCTGCTCCTGTCATTATTCCCTTGGGAGAAGAGGCCAACCCCCACCTCTCTACACCCTCCTTTCAGGGAGTTGTAGAGGGCAATGAGATCTCCCCTGAGCCTCCTCTTCTCCAGACAACACATGCCCAGTTCCCTCAGCCTCTCCTCGTGTGACTTGTTCTCTTGACCCCTCACCAGCTTGGTGGCTCTCCTCTGGACATGCTCCAGCACTTCAGTGTCCTTGTGGTGGGGGGCACAGAACTGAACACAGCACTTGAGGTGGGGCCTCACTAGTGCCCAGTCCAGAGGCACCATCACTGCCCTACTCCTGCTGGCCACACTGTACCTGATACAAGCCAGGATGCCGTTGGCCTTCTTGGCCACCTGGGCACACTGCTGGCTCATGTTCAGCTGGCTGTCTACCAACACCCCCAGGTCCTTTTCTGCCAGGCAGCTCCAGCCACTCTGCCCCCAGCCTGTAGCGCTGCAGGGGGTTGCTGTGACCCAAGGGCAGGACCCGGCACTTGGCCTTGTTGAACCTCATCCCATTGGCCTCAGCCCATCCATTCAGTCTGTCCAGGTCCCTCTGTAGAGCCTTCCTACCCTCCAGCAGGTCAACACTCCAACCTAGTTTGGTGTCATATGCAAACTTACTGAGGGTGCACTCGATCCCCTTGTCCACTTAACTTCACTCATGAGAGAAGTAGCAAAATATTTATTAAGGTGAAACAGTGATTTAACAAAATTAGTAGTAAATGTGACAGTGTTTTACAAGATTCAATGGCAAGGTACGCTTGATTATTTACTGTAGAGAGGACAGGGTCAGACAAACTGTCAGGGAGACCCTCTCAATGAGTCACAAGGTTTAGAAAGGACCTCCTTGGTTTCTAAAGTCCTTCCCAGAGGGGAGTCCGGGTGAGGCTGGATCCAGCCCTGGTCCCAGGCTTGGTCAACGGTTTATGGCTAAAGGATTGTATATGCACAATCAATCCTTTATATCACTTAGCTAAGATTTCAGACTTAGCATGCTATTAGTCACTTACCGTGGACCTGTTGCGGCAAGGAAACGCTCAACCTCAAGGAGTAGAGCCTTAAGCAAGTGTCCCCGCTCAAAGGGAGACCCTGGCATGCAGGAGAGCTCCAAGGGCTCTGGGGCTGCCCACTATTTATAGAGTGAGATGATTGACCTAGAGCTGTATTCCCATGGGAACCAAGTGTTTCAGTCCCCACTCCCAGACTCCAGCTGTATTGCCAGCCATTCCCCGAAGTCCAGATGTGACCCATCACAGCTCCCACTGATGGTTATGGCCTGAGCAGGAGCTGGGGAGGGGAGAAGGGGGGGGGAAACAGGGAGAGCACACCACCACAGGGGTATTGTGTGTTGTAGTGTGTTGAGGCATGTTGGGGCATATTTTGTGTTGAGGTGTGCTGGGGCATGTTGTGGCATGTTACGGCGTGTTGTCTGTTGTGGCTTGTTGCATGTTGTGACGTGTTGCATGTTGTGGAGTGTGGAGGCCTGTTGCTTGTTGAGGCATGTTGCATGTTAAGACGTGTTGCATATTGAGGCATGTTGAGGCATGTTGCCTGTTGTGGCATGTTGAGGCATGCTGTGTGTTATGGCATGTTGCATGTTCAGGCATGTTGCATGTTGCAATGTGTTGCGGCATGCTGAGGTATGTTAATGCATGTGGCGTGTTGAGGCTTGTTGTGTGTTGTGGCGTGTTTAGAAGTGCTGTGTGTTTTGTTGTGGCATGTTGAGACATGTTGCATATTGAGGTGCATTGCGTGTTGAGCTGTGTTGCATGTTATGGTGTTGTGTTGGGGTGTGTTGGAGTGTACTGGGGCGTGTTACGGCGTGTTGAGGCGTGGTGCATTTTCAGGTATGTTATGGCGTTATGAGGTGTGTTCCATAATGAGACATCATCATGTGTAATGAGTTGTGTTGAGTCGTGTTGAGGCATGTTGCAGCATGTTGTGTGTTGTGGTGTGTTAGGTGTTGATGCGTGTGTCATGTTGATATGTCGATGCATGTTGAGGCATTTTGAGGCATGTTGGTACATGTTATGGTGCTATGAGGTGTGTTGCGTGTGGAAGCATGTTGCATCCTCCTTCCTCCCTCCCTCCTTTCCTTCCTTCCTTCCTTCCTTCCTTCCTTCCTTCCTTCCTTCCTTCCTTCCTTCCTTCCTTCC
>JAHREE010144312.1:0-10550 GCA_033628505.1 Tringa tobata | reverse complement strand
ATATTAGGAAGAAATTTTTTCCTCTGAGGGTGTGAGGCACTCATTTACTCAAAAATTATTCCAGCCTGTCTGTACCTGGTCCAGAAATCCAGTATAAATGTATCTCATAACTGCCAACAAAGCAAAAGGTAGCCAGGGAAAACACAAAAATTAACAATAAGGAATAGGGGAAAACAAACATACTCACTCTGGAAAAAAGAAAAATAAAACCCCAAAGTTCTTCCAGTTAGCCATGTGAACTATCATTTGAAAGATAGGTTTTATATTATTGTCTTCTTAACATTTTTTAAAAGAGATGAACCTGTTTCACAATGTAAGTATGAACATGCTATTTTGTACAGGATAAAGAGGATAAGGATAAATATTTTGAAATTTGTTCTTAATTCCCTCCAATTTCATGCCCTTAGAGCAAATTCAAATGTTTTCTTACAGAGTTTTCAGTCACCTGAGGGTTGTGAGGAACGTTCATTATTGGACTCATCTTCTGTCATTGAAATTGCCATGGCAATTGTTGAAGCAGCAATGGAAATCATCTGACCAGGAAGCTCTGCCCCTGTAAAATATATATGTGTATGTAAACAAAGAAAAGCTTAAGCCTTAAAATGTTTTATTTGTTGCTTGATATCTACCAAAGCTATCAAGCATCAGAAATTACATGGAGAGACACTGTTAGTTCTTAATACGTATTATATGTAGTCAACACGATCAAACAGGAACAAGTGTTATTAATTTTAGTATAACAAAACACCAGTTATTTGCCTAGCACTTTCCTTGCTAATTAACTGCTACTGACGCAAGTCATTTGCAGTTGCTGGCAGCCTGGTTAATCTAAAAAATCTCTATAGAAGATGATCAATTTTACTAATGAAGATTACGATGACTTTCAAGAAAACTAAAAGGGCAAGACAGGAAAAAGATTTCCAAAAACAATCATACAGTTAATACTAGAAAGAACACCTGACATTTGCTTTTATGCAAAATTGACTCACAACAGGCAAATCCTATTTTTCTCAAAGTCTAAACACAAACCATACTTTTAAGAAACCGGTATTTTAAAAATGAATGACCGGATATAAGAAACTCATTGTATAGAATTGTCTCAGTTTCTCTCATACTCAATATTATAGGAGCTACTAAACCCGTATTGCTCATTTCTTTCAAAATTAGCCTCTGATTTCAAATTTCCTGGGCTTCCTTTACGCTCATAACTACATGCAGGTTTCTGTAAACTTAAGCAATTGGGCTTGATAATGAGAGTCACTAATTTACTATGGAAAACAAACATCAGTCCACTGCAAACATTTTCTGTAAAGAATCAAAGGTTCACTTCAGCATGCGTAAACCACTTTGAAACAAACATACTAAAAATCTTACAGTAAATTCTTGTAATCCATGATATTGAATCTACAGTGACATGGTCCAGATTCTTTCACTTGATTTACAGAAATAGTAACTTGTTCCTTACCAGAAGACTCCTTTCCATTCTGCTGTTCATGCAACATGCCCACAGTCATCAGTACAACTATAACCAGAAACACAGGAATTCTCCAGGAACCTGCCACAGAAGCTGGAAGACACAGGGTTGTGGGCTTTTTACAAGAAAAATTACACCGTTAATTAACTCTACATTTAGCAAAACCAAGAAAGACACCACAACAACAATGAACAATCCCGGCAGGAACTAAGAAGTGTCATAAAGCAAAAAGTTTTCTACATTCACGGAAAGGAAGAATAGAAAGAATAGGTGAACAAGTTTCTCAATAAATAAACCAAGCTGTTACCATTTCTAACTTCAGTAACTTTATGCTGACATACTTTTGAGAACGATTTTAAAAACTACATGCAAAATTACATGAAAATACACACAAAATAGAAACATTTTAGATATCAGAGGCAAATCAAGTTCCCCTCCAAAAAACCCTATTTATGTTAGATGCCCACAGTGTAGCATCAAGCAGTGCCTTCTTGGGTTTTGGCTTTTCAGCTAGTACTTCCAGCAAATAAAAGACTATCAAAATGTAAGCAAAGTCATTATGCATAGCTTAAAACCTCAGGAAAGTGTCCTTACATAGTCAGAACAACCCTTGAAATCTGCCGCTAAAGCAAATCATGGAGTACACTGAAACCTTCCATCATGATAGTCTATTATCTGCATACTTCCACCATAAACTCTGATAATATAATCTGATAATCTGTTATATTAAATATGTAAAATAAATCTAATGCTTACAAATTACTATACTCTTATATTTGTATTAACAGATTATATAGATTACTGGCAAATTTATTTGATATTGTTGATATCATATCGACATGCTTTTTGACTACTGATAGAAATATTTTTTTGCTTCTATTACTACTGTTAAACGCATTTTACAACTTCAGCCTTGGCCAACTGCACGCTCTCAAGAAAACAGTAATTTTAAAAAACATCACAAGTGAAAGTCTAAATCCCCCCACAGGTGGGGTGTGTGTGTGTGTGTGTGTCAGGGAGACTGTTACCAGGCCTGCAACTGTAAGAGCCAAGTAAGGGAAAACCACAGGAAGTACAAACTGGGCAGGAGGAGCAGAAGACACAAATTGTTCAGCATCTTGTTGCCTTCCCATTCCAAACTCCAACACTCCCTGCTGACCACATGCAGCCAGAATTACTGAGCAGAGACAACAGCCTGCATCTCAGCTAAGACTCCATTATAAATATTTAGTGGAAGAGCAAGCAAGTAGCTTTGTTTGAAAGAAAACAGAATAATAACTTCTTGTTACTCACCTAAGTGAAATAGCAGCATAATCCAGACAGGGACAGAGACTGCTTTTAAGTAACGTTCAGTGCTTATATTCCACTTGAATGAAACCATCAGCAGGTAACCGACTACCAACGTCCATATCTTTAAGAAAGAGATACACATAAGTATGTATACATATGCAAGTACAATACAGTTATATTTTGATGTGTGTGCATAAACACACATGCACGCACCCCTAACTGCCATACTGAGAGAACCAAAGTCAGGTTCTAATTCTTAAGAAGCCTGTATTTCAGAATTGACAATTTATTACAGGAGTTTTCTGTAAAAGAAATGTAAAGTTTGTGCAAAGTGTAAGGATGGGCTAGACATGCCTTCAGTACGGTTCTAACGTGAGGGGGTACACACGCTACACTGGACACAACCCCTGACAGGAGATGTTTTTGCAGCTCAGACCAAACAATTACTCTGGAACTACTATTGAAAGGTGAGAATCTAAATGAAACGGGGCCACCAGCGGCACCAGCGGGGCCACAGGGAGGCAGAGCCGGCCAAGCACCACTCATTCCAGCACAGGGCAGCCTGCCAGCTCCTCTGCCCCAGTCCCAAGAGACAAAGTGGGGTTTAAGCCAAAAAGAGCCATTTAAGAGCATAAAAAAACCTGCTGTTCCTCAGCAGCGTCAGTCCACAAAACAGTCATGCCTTTAAATGACTTATGACATGTAATCTTATCAAATATTTAACTAAAAACACTAAAGAGACAGAATAATGTCCGTGACAATGTATCAAGAGGTGGATGTGGTCATTTTGGTTTTGCTGCTTCCAACAGCCTTTTACAACTCTGCTCATCAGGTAAATCACAAGAGGGAAATCTAATTAAGAATTTTGAGGTAAAGAATTTGAGTTTGAAAATGCTGAAAAGCAGAAAGCAACACAGGCATCAGGAGGCAAAAAAGCTGCTACTCAGCAGATGATGTGAAATAAAAGAGGTATGAGAACCTGTAAAAATAAAAATTCAATGTTGCATTCTTTAAAAAAAAACAACAACACAAACACACACCCCCAAAAAAAACTTCTGACACTTCTGGCCCAAAGTCAGCAAACATTCCCTATCCATAACCACTCAAGAACACTTTCAAATTTACACTTACAAATCCATAAATGTCAATGAAATTTAAACAGAGTTTCTATTAACAGCATTTGCTGAATCACATGTCACTGTAATAAGTAAGAATGCACTGGCAGGGACACAGAACAAGCAATTAGAACACACTGAAACAGCACCATATGACTCATGCTGAAGAGGCAACAGCCTGTGTGAAAAGCAAGTAGTACTCCAATGTACTTAATTGGCATAGAGGAAACCTTAATTGCACTTAATTCAGCAGACAAGTACTGGTGGACCCCATCAACTTCAGAGGGAATGCTCATACACACAAGGAAATTTAAAATCACTTTAAAAAAATGTACACAAATGCATACCCTTTTCATACTAATCTTTCTCATCAGAGCTGATCAGTCCAACTTTTCACTCTCTCTCTCTCTCTCTAGTTTTGCATCAACAGAGCTGTGTAACGCTTATAGCCAAATGCGAACTCAAGACAAATGTCTAAAACTAACACAACTCTTAGAAATTAAGACTAAGATGGTAAACAAACAAAATTTTGATTTGAAATGCAGAGTAGCACTCCTCTAACAGCACAGGTTCGTAACAAACTGGCTCACAAGGCATATTACAGCACAAGTGTAATTGCAAGAGATAATCCAGCGCGAAGATACCACCCGATTCCCTAACATCAGCCACACAGCATCTTTGTATGGTAAATATTGCGGCATCGAGGCATTTTTTCTTTTTTTAATGATAAATTACAAATAGGAGACTCAGGAATTTCAATAAATTAAACTTTCTGATTAAGAATATGCCAGAACTAGGAGGCTAACAGGGCATAAGCCTATGCTTAACAGCCAAAGCAAAACATGTTGTGGTGATTTTAGCCATGCGTGTAGCTGAACTAAAAGCTAGTATTTCAGGGTTTAGAATTCAATAATTTCTTTGTGTTGTAAATTACAATAATTCATCAATTCTCATTTCTAAAAGCTTAGCAAATGATCCAAGTGAAAGTATTTCTTGTTTCTATTGAACAGAGAGAAATAGCTTATTTTAAAATAAACAAGTCATCTTCTTTTGGAGATCAAACAGTAACAATTCTGAAGCCCTGTAAAAAACCTACACAGCCAATTCACCAGCGCAAGATGTTTAATTTCAGTGACACCATGGAGTAATCAGTTCCTTATCGGCTAATGTTATAGCCAAGCACTTCCCTGTGCTGCAAGGAATACACTGCATGGGAACTAGGGTAGCCTACTTCTCTAACTTGGATAGCCTACTTCCAACAATTCATAGCTGAAAGCAACTGACAAAGCAAATTAACTTAAATTGACATGGGCTAGGATTTCACCCCATACTAACTTGGCAACAGCCCAGCTTTTTTTTTTTTTTTTTTTTTCTTTTTCCCCTTAACCCTTTAAATGTATGTTATATAACCTTTCCCACTGCTTTTCTGAATGGTCTCCAAAGGTTTTGGCTACAAGAGCGTGAAAATATTAATAGCCTCTTTACTATTACTACATGTTCATCTCAACAACTGACACCATGAAAATGAAAAATAAAAGACACTGCCTACTTTCATTAAAATTAAGCTACTGTGATTGTTGTACTGAAACTTGAATGGATATAAATTCCATGCTAAGCCAAAACACCTATAAATTTGATTTATAAGAGTATACAGCAAACCTGGTAATTAATACACACACTTCAGATAATGCAGAATGCATTAACTACCATAAACTATTTATGTATCAAGCTGAAGTCAGTTGCAGATGCCTAACTTTTACCATGAGATTTTAAATGCCTATTCAATCACAATTCATTTTTACAAACATGCATAACTCCCATAAATCAGAATATTAGGATGGTTTAACCCTGTAAGGCCTCCTTCTTCCTTCCTTCACTTATCTTCATTCTCTGAGCAGCAGCAAAGACCTCTTTTCTTGCATCTCCTTTGCATTTTGTAACACCCCTCACAAATTGAACAAAATGTTGTTTTGCTTTTAGACGTAAGACTGCCTGCTTCCCTGAATAAATAGCTGTAAGATTACAATGCAGCTTCTTGATTTTCAGTATCCACTTTTGGGTTACAGAAGTAAATTTAAAAAGCCAGATTTAGAGATGTGTAGCTAAGTCTGAAGGGCTTCAGTTCTCTTTAAATTGCCAATTTCAGGCAAAATTACACCATACAAAGATGCAGCTTCTATGTTAAACTCAAGCATTTGCTTCAGTGTTTTGACTTTTCTTTCAAATTTCTGTGTTGGAAAGCCTACGATTGATCAGCGTGACCATATCGCTCATATTGCTGAAAGTCTGTTTCCATGTCCAATTGAGACAATTTGAAAATCTAAGACGCTCTTAGCTTTGGCATCATTTTTCAACAAGAACAAACTCCTTCTTACTACTCAACTCTTGACAACTTTTAGATCGATTTACATTGAAGAGTAAAATTCTTTATTTACACAGTTCACTCCCTTTTTTTCCTATCAGCAAGTTAATCTCTAAGGGAGAGGTTTTACAGATGAGCTCATGCAACAGCTCACCGCTACTGAAAGCAGCAGTTCATTCTCTCCAGCTGCCAGTCAGGCAGTCCCACCTCTTCTGCACACCAGCTTCAACGTTCAGCCAGGCAGCTCAAGCCTCCTGAGATGATAAAAAAACTACCCGGAAAAAAAGACCCAGGAGTTTATAATCTAATTCAGTGGTGGCTAAACAGGCTGAACAGAGACAAGACAGGCACCAAACAACAGGATGACTGAAGCATATGTCTGAAGCGGAATAAGAACTGGTAGCAAAGCTGTCAGAAAGACCCAGCCTTCCTTGGAATGTTGCCCCAACACCACAACATCCAGCAGTGAACACATTTCCCACCTGCTTCACGTGAACCACCTCATGGTAAAAGCAACAGTGAAGCCTGAACAGAATAACCAACAGTGACTTCTTTTCATATACGCCCTGCCAACCTTCCCAAAGTTCGCAGTTTTCAACAAGTCAGGACCTACCAAATGGTATGTTTCAACTCCTTCATTTTCCAGTTGTAGCTCTAACCCCCCCCGCCCTTTGCCATTTCAAAGTGTTGGTTTGTTCTAAGTTGTTCTTTTCCACTTGGAAATATGGCAAAGTTTTTCAGCATTTGTTTTGGTTTGGGTTTTTTAAATTGAGATATTTAAAGCTGTTTGATGAAACTATGGATCCAATTCAAACAGTTTCCCACCTTCCAGTTTGTTTCAGGGTTATGACCAGAAAAAAAAAAGGAGAGTCCGAACTATCTCACCACTTCCAAATTTTATTTGGAAATAGAGATTTTCATTAGTTTTTCTTAAAATATAAAATCCTCAAAAACATTGACCAAACATTCATATGGCACTTTTGCAAACTTTGCAAACAGTGCTGTGCTGAGTGGAGCTGGTCAAAGAAGTGATCTTTTAACAGCAGTTTGTTATTTCTACCTCTTCCTCCTCAGTGGTGCTGCAGATGAACCTACTACAAAAAGCCGAGCTGAATAGTGTTGGACTTGAAAAATGAAGCAATACAAGGCATTAAATATACTGCTTAAAGCCAAACCCTTTGACACTATGAACATCACAGTGTTTATCTGTCAGTTCACTTGAAAATGGTTTTCTAAACAATAAAAAAGATAATAAGGAGGCAGGTGAGGAATTATGAAAATGTCATTTTGATTCCATCATTCAGAACCAAAATTAATTCCACGTGGCTTTACTGTATATTCCACAGTACATAAAAGGAAAGATCCCACAATGTGCAGCATTTGGCAGAATGAAGAAAGTATAACTTGCCCTTCATTTAGCATAGTGACAGTCTTTGTCAAATAGATACAAAATCAACTAATCACACATATAATACTATTGCCCACCTCAAAGCAAACTCAACTACCTCTTCCCTTCACTAAGGAAGCCATTGTTTACCCATGCAGGTAAATGACATCCTGGGTTTTTTTCATATAAGTGAACCCAACTAAGCAAAAACCTGACAATCTGGGTTATTCGTTGTTCTAAACCCAAAGAAACCCAAAGGACTAGAACAGCATACCAGTTCTGTTTCTTCTAGAATCCCCAATTCTGACATGTATCCATGTAGATCTGTTTGGCATTAACACACGCAGACGACTAAACCAAGTGAAACAGAAGCCTGCTGTTTAGCAAGACTAATCCTTTTTGAAGGGACAAAAGTATGAACTTCTAACTAGAATCCTGGGGCAGGGGAGAACTGACCATCAAAATCAACACTGACACATGTGGGTTAAAAATATTTTCAATGAGTCCTGCAACACTTCCTACACTATGAATTTAAGGAACTACATTACATCCAAGATATCCAGAACACTGCAGCTATGGATGTTGAAAATGTTCCTCATTTAGTTTACTTTTCCTGTCTTAATACAAAAGTTACTTAGGAGAAACTCCACTAATAAGAAAACTATTCAGAAATCAAACTTTTCAAGATTCACTTGTGAAAAGATGTTTTTCAGAGCTTATAAAATTCTCTCCCTGCAGACAGAGCACTACTCCTCTGACACGCTTCACGATGACACTTTCACAGGAGACAGCTCCTCAACATACACAGCTTCTTCACCTTCTTCCTTTATTACAGAGAGCACAGTTAAAATATTGCTGGACAGTTCCATAACAAGCATTCCTTTCAGAGGTGCTAGAAAAAAAGAACTATCAGTATGTCCAAATAATACATTAAAATACAAAAAAAACCCACTTAACTTTACGTAGCATATATCATTAGGCTCAAGGCTAGTGTCAGCTTAGTACCTGGGGCTGCAGTTCACGTATATAAATCTAAAAAAGCTCACAAGCCATTTCAAGAAAGACACCTCACAGCAGATTCTCCCAAAACTGAGGGTGGGCGTGGAAGGGAAAAACAAAGGTGGAGAACACTATCGATATCTCAGTCTTTCCCTCCTCATCCTGTTTTTAAATAGGCCACATTGTGGTCTCTACACAGCTGAACTCTACCAAGTTGTGAAAACAAACCAAAAAGTGTGGTTTTGGTAAGATGTGTTAATAGTCAGTACCTGGTTGTATGATTTATAAGCCATGATACCAAATAATGAAAGGATTATTGTAAACAGCAGAAAAAATACTTAAGGGCTTTTTCAGGTGTGGGGTTTTTTATGCTGGGCAAGTTTTAGAAACCTGCAAGCCTGCTCTAAGAAGAAAGGGAAGAAAACCAAAAACAAACCTCAAAACACCTAAACCCTATCTAAAACATTCAAAAAACTGGAATTATACACAACTCAAAAATCAGAACTGTGTTTTTCTCATTTATAGTAATTCCAACACTGTAGTCAAACTTAACCCTTTCCTTTGCCAGAACGTAATTGCTGTAAGGTGAACTTGACAAAATGTAGATGCTTTTTTGCCTCCACAGGTGGTATTCAATAGCACCACGGAAGCCAACCATCTTGGAACCTGTGACTCAAAATGTTTTCCAAGAAGCATGTTTGAGAATTTCAGTCTGCAAGGGTTACTTTAGGGACTGCTGACATCTAGTGCCAACACAAATGGAGGTCTCCCCAGTGGACGGCTTTGACAGCTTCCCTGACAGAGAGGAGACAGTCGACTGGACAAAACAGACAACACCTACTTTGACAATGTTCCAATGCAGTGGTCATGGCAAACAGTGTTTCCACACTTGTCCAGCACTGTAGTGAGGAAAGGGTTGATTAGTTCCTCTAAACGCATGCCAGCCACTACAACCAAATGAGTTGTACCTAGTACAGTCAGAGATATAAAAATACACACACAAGTATGTGTGTGTGATACTCACACAAGTACAGAGTTCTAACCCTGACCAATAACTTTTGACAAACCCGGGAAGAATGACTGGCCACGAGAGAAAGATTTTGACAGCTCTGTAAGCAAGTTCACTCCAGAGAATTCTGCCAATTATGATTATATCAGATTTAATTTATCAAGATGAATTTCAGAGTCAATGTAGAGCAGCTGTATAATTAATTTCATCTGCTGAAATCTACAAACCAACTATTTTCGAAATAAATATGAGCACGTGATCCTTACTGGAAAAAAAAGAATATACAACCAATAGTTGGCACTGCCTGTACATTACCATAAGTGTAAAATGCCAGGCTGTCCTTGTTTGAGGTAAAACAGAACCAATTTTCTTTTCAGTATTTTTACTTTTCAGTTAAGCCTCTTCTAACTCTCTGAAATTAACGGTGTATTTGCAATACATCTTCTAGCAGAGATAAGGCCTGATATTTATAGTGAATACCAAGGAACAGTATGCAGAGAGGCTCTTGCTCATACTCATTGCTACAACAACTTAAGGTCAACTAATTTCGTTATTTGCCCTGTTGGAGGGTCAGAAGCGGAAAAGTGTGGAGAGGTCACACCTGCAGGGAAGAGCGGACAGGACAGGTGACCCAAAAGCAGCCAACAGGGTATTCCACCCCATCTACATCATGCTCAGTATAAAAGCTTAGCGTTCAAACGGTCAACCTCTTTCTTCAATGGTCAACATCCCTGTCTGTTCGCCTGCCTTTGATCTGGATCCATGTGTCCCTGAATCCAGACCTGGAATCCAGCTCCCATCCATTGTTGAGTCCAGTCTGAGACTTTCTCAGTGCCTGCTAGAGACGTGATTGTCAACCTGGGAACTTGACAGTGTTTTGTACATATTCATTATTTTCTTATTAATATTATTAT
>JAHREE010144269.1:0-10150 GCA_033628505.1 Tringa tobata | reverse complement strand
TGCCAGGAAGAGCCATAATCTCCCCTGGGTGGGAGGAACGGCGCGAGGGGAACATTTCCAGATCACCTTCCCTGGCTCACTCCTCAGACAGGCTTATCCATGGGTTCGGAGAAAGGAGAAAGGTAGAAAACCGCCAGCCATCGCTGCTGAAAAGGCTGTGCCTGTGGCTGCCAGGAAGAATTTGGCCATGATTACATGAAATCCAGTGCTGTTTGGTCAGTCTTAAGCTGACGCTCTCCTCTGCTCTGGCTCATCGTGGACAGGATCCGGCGTTCTGGATGAAAGCAAACACAGCAGCCAAGGCTGGCACGGAGGGGACTGAGCCGGCTTCAGAAAAAGCATGTGGCTTTCCAAACATCTTGCAGTCCAAAGCAAAACCAGCAGTTCTGACATGCTGTGAGCAATAAACAATGAGCTTTGTCAGCATGTCTAGAGGAAATGATAATTCCCGGAGTGTGAATGATGAAATGTTAACCAAGATGGAGGCTTCGGATAGCATTGTGGTTAGGAAAGCAGATGTGCATCGGTGTGGAAGAGCTGACACCAAGGCAAAGAGCCCTAACTAAGGCATTAAGATCTTCCAGGTCTCTCAGCTTACTCCCCAGTGGTGTTTTCTCCTGTTCCCATCGCTTATCCCAAAAGGGAGGTTTGCACTATTGTAACCAGCATCCGAATCCACCCCTCTCCCTGCCTGGCTCTTCATCACCAACTGCTCAGCGCGACCCTTCAGCCCCCTGAGACACATGGGTCCTGGTGCAGGTCAATTTACTACTGAACATGCATTACGAGATTGGCTATCCCTCTTTTCCATGCTTTGTACTAATAGGCAGCTCTGATGGCTTTGGTCTTTTCAGGGTAATATAAAGCCTAATGAAATCAGTGGGAGTGGTTTTATAGGTTACGGTGACCTTGGCAGAGACCTGGTAGCCTCACGCTTAAATATTTTGCAAATCTGTTGCCTAGTTTCAAGGCCAAAAAGAGTCGAGGTATATTTTTCCCCTTTGCTTGGAGGACCTTAAAGCTATATGTTGCAAACCATGGGAAATGCTTCCAGTCACTCCAGCAATGAAGAGCATTGACATGCATGTATTAGCAGGAAATAGGAATAACTAGAATCAGAGAAAATTATGCAATTATTCGTAGTAATAATAATAATAATTTCATAATGTCATCACTGTAGGGGTCTGTTGCAATAAATAAACCTGAGAGTTATCTAAGTGCGTGTGACAGAGGACATATGTGCATATGAGATCTGATTCCACAATAACTTTTTCCCGATGTGCCCTATGAAACATGGAACCTTGATCTCACTCTCCAGCCACCCATCCTGGGGTTGTTTTAAGAAAAATTACACTCAGTCCCATTATTCAGTGCTGGAAAAAAAAAAAAAAAAAAAAGACTCAGTGTTCTGCTATGGCTAGTGTTACCCTCAGGCATTTCTGGCATGTTTCCGTTGTAAATTCATTTTATATGTGGCCAGGAAGTACAACATCTTGTTGCATCATGTAAGAAAATACCATATTTCTTCCCTGTTGCTCATTTCCAATCTACAGAAGCATCTGGTGGGAGCATGTCAGAAGATCTGTCATTAAATGTAAGAGTTTTAGCCCACAATGCAGTTTCATGCCTGAGTCTCTGCTTGAAAGAACAAGGTCAAATCATATTTTACTTTTCTCCCTTTTTAACTATGACTTTTTATTGTGCTTCTCTCTTTTGTGCATAACAATGATTTTCTTTTCTACCAAAAACTGGTTTTGCCACTATAACTTCTGGGAAATTTGTTTTTGGATGGAGGTAAAAATTAACACTTCTGCTTCCCAGATAAATCCTAGTGCTGTAAGTTTCCACCAAAGCTTGGCCCACAGCTTAACACAGCCGAGTTTTGAGGCACCCTTGGCAAAAAAAAAATTAAAAAATCCCAAAATACTACACAAGGAAAAGTAATAAAAGGCCAGACACTCCAGTTTACATGGGTGATACCTGAGGGTTTGAGATGATGGCTGTCCAAACTGTGGCATTTGCTACAGGGGCACAGATTTGTTGGAGAATATAAGGGCTTATCTTTAGTGTCAGAAATGTGGGCTCTCTCCCACCTCTCGTTCCTTTCTTTTCCTCCCTCTCTGGACCAAGCCAACATCTGCTTCACCATTCCCATCTTTTTCACAATGGCAACCCCCAAAAAATGTCTGTTGAGCATTAGGAAGAAAGTAGAGAGCCATTTGCACAGCATAAAAATCACTTCCATTGCTCCTACTAAGCCAAGCTCCAAGCCACATAGTCTTGTGCCCTGTCTGCTGGCACAGTACCCCGTGTCTACAGACCTGGACCTCTGCGGTAACAGAGTCAGGTCCTTTCTGCCACGCTCGTCTCTCACGACCTGCCCGTTTCTGTCTCCACGCCATGACTCCCACGAGGGTCTCTCTGTCACCTGGTCAATCTGAGAACCAAGATGTGGATAAGACAGGTTGCGTTTCCTAGCAGTCAGACCGGTTCCTCTGACATAAGCCTCATGCTCTTAATAGAAGCAGGAAAATTTGAGAAAATACATCTGATGTAATTAGCGTAACCTTTCTGCCAGGTGGTTAACAGCAGAGAAAATGTCTGGATTTAATATCCCTATGGCCCCTCTTGATAAAGGACTAAATTCCAGTCTCCACTTAGAAACCTGAGAAAACTAAACATACCCTCCCCAAGAGCTCTTAAAGAGATGGATTTCCACCGCTCACTCGCATTCCCAGATCTTTATTAGCCAAGAGGGACCACAGTCGTAAAGCCAGGCAAAACCAGCAATGGCAATATATATCCAGATAATGAGCAAAAGACCCTTCTTTTTCAGATCTGTTGGCAGGGGTCCACCTCCCTCCCTTCCCTCTCTCTAGTGAAAAGGTCCCCCAGGGAGAGCCCCGTGGCTCCAGCACCTCACCCGTGGCCAGGATCAGGGAACAGTCCTACCCAAGGCAGCGATGGAGGACCCCAACTTTGCTGCTGGGGTTATGGATAGAAGAGCTCTCAGCTGCTTGCACAAGCACCCAAAGACCTGGTGACGACACACACTAATGCTCCACACCATCCTTGGGATGAATCAGGCCACGTGGCCGGAGTTCAGGCAGGAGAGTGCCATCAACCCACGTCCAGTTATCAACAAACTGGCATTCGAGTGTGATCTACCCTCCTGCACCGTGCGTGCTCTCACCACGCTCTTACCTCCTTGGAGAGCCTACTGGCAGAGGTGGAAGAACTGTTCCAGCCTGCTTTATGGCATGTTGCTAAAGCAGTACAGGTACACAAAGGACAGTCGGACCACTTCCCTGTGCAACTGTGATGCCTTGTCCTCGAAGACACTATTGTAAAAGTCAGGTGTTCACATCGGTGTGTCCTGCACACAAGAGTCCTTGAGGCTTCAGGGTCTCAGGTGGCTGAAAAGGAATAACTATGGTTTCCAAAACTGTTTAATTTCCTCAGCTGCACTTGACCGGGAGATTACATCATCCCAGTTTGGAGGTGGGTACCTCACCTCTTCTGTCTCTTGGGTTGCTGTAACCTGCTATGCCCAGTACTATAGTTTTATAGGCAGTATTTACCACGAGAGGTATTTCTACATATATGCCATCATTTGCAACTGCTTATAAATGATTTGGGGCTGAAGATGCAAATGCTTCAGTCTGAAATGCTTAGATGATTTAACTCAGTTAGTCAACTTCAGGAGACTGGCAGCTTTTTAATTACAAAATCTATTGCTCTCCTCTTCTATTCTTACTGAGTCTTTTTGGAGTTTACTGAAATACCCAAGGGCTGGGTAGTAATTCAGTTAGCTCTCGATTCTTTGCCACATTTAAGCTAAATTCAAAACTAAGCATTACTAGAGATTAAGCTGTGGAGTTAGAAATTATTGGGAAGCTGTACCTGGAAGATGCTAAATATGAAAGATTTGGACATTTTCCAGGTTTTGCATATTACAACCTTTTGTCTAATTTATACTTTGTGCCCATCCTAAACCTAGAAACATAATCAGAAGAGCTAAGAGAATCCTTCTGAGACTCTTTAAAACTTCCTTCTCTGTAGGAAAAGCTCCCTCCTTTCCTGAACCCCGCCCCCATTAAAACACATGGCCTTGACTCCACAGCAAGAAGCAACAGGACAGGAGTCAGGACTGAAGGGGAGACTACACAGAAAAGACAGAGGTAGTCCAAACAGCAGTAAAGGGGCGACACGAGTTGTCTGTGGGCACGGATCCAGGAAGATTTGCTCATCTCTGCCTCCATCATGTGCAGCTGATGTCCAAGGGAAGCTGTGCTGACTGGTCAGTGTCACAGCAGAGCTGTTAAGTGTGTTATTCTGTGTTTGGATAACGCATCCAGCCATTCTCCTGGCTCTCCAAACACATCATGGGACATGGACAAACGTAAGAGAGTCTGTCTGGACAGTTTCAGTGAGGAACAGGACTCATCTTTCCCACTCGTATTGAAACATTTCTTTTTAGTTCTTTTTTTTTTTCTCTCTCTTTTTCCTTCTTTTTTTCCCCCTTTTTTTTTTTTCCAAAAGGCACCCATCCAAATGACCCTACGAGCCACCTGTGCTATGTAGCTGTTTCCTGTTGAGCCACCATCAGCTGGCAGCAGGCGGTGGGGGAGCTGGGCAGCGGTGGCTGCGCTGACCTCTCAGCTGGAGGGTTTGCACAATGCCCTGGGAACTCCTGGAACGGATGGGAATGATGTACACAGGAGATATTCCTGGGATCATTACACACTGCAGCAGTCCTATAAATTTCTTTCATTCATCTCCGCTGAAGTCAACAGTTGAAAGCAATTTTAAGCACTTGGATCATACAGAATATATAAATACCTGTATTCTGGCTGGCTGTAACAATTCAATGATATAAGTATGACTCCCTGGTGAACGAACAGGATATCACAGGCTTATTTTATCTTCCAAATGGGTCAGAGTTGAATCTTTTTCTGGATTTCCACATTCATCTTCTCTTAACAGGTTAGGTTTTTACTTGGAGAAGGCGTTGTTACAGTTCTCAGACTCACAGGCACAACGGAAACACCTCCAGATCTTCTGCATGAATTTAAAACAAATTTGTTACAACCTGTAATTTGGTTCCACTTTCTAATGAACACCTTCATTTTTACATATAGATGTAGTTTAGGCTCATGTATTCAGGCTGTATTTCACATGTGTAGACCCAGTAATCTTAAATCACTATGTAACCCTTCATGACTACTTTAAGGGGAATTAAGATTCATTAACCTTTATAGGCAGTAATGGCCTTTCCTGTGGTATCCCTGTTTGTCTGCCATTGTCTGACATAATGAAGTTCTGCCCCTTGCTACATATATACTATTTTCAATAACAATATAGTAGCAGCAATAGTTGGAATGAGATCATCTTACAGAATCATAGAATTGCCTGGTTTGGAAGGGACCTTTCATATCATCTAGTCCTAGTCCAACCATCAACCTAATGCTGACAAAAACCATCATTAAACCATGTCCCTCAGCACTACGTCTGCCCATCTTTTAAATACCTCCAGTGATGGTGATTCAACCACTTCCCTGGGTAGCATGGTCCCATGCCTGATAACCCTTTTGGTGTAGAAATTTTTCCTAGTATCCAATCTAAATCTCCCCTGGCACATCTTGAGGCCATTTCCTCTTGTCCTATCACCTGTTACTTGGGAGAAGAGACCGACCCCCACCTTTCTACAACCTCCTTTCAGGCAGTTGTAGAGAGTGATAAGGTCTCCCCTCAGCCTCCTTTTCTCCAGGCTGAACAACCCCAGCTCCCTCAGCCTTTCCTCATAAGGCTTTTGCTCCAGACCCCTCACCAGCTCCATTGCCCTTCTCTGGACCCACTCCAGCACCTTGATGTCTTTCTTGTAGTAAGGGGACCAATATAGGCTTTGCTAGAGGTGATTAAAAAAAGTCTATAATATCTTACAAGAGTAATTTTGCACTTTTTCAAATGGTGCAAGTCTAACATTTTAAAAAAATTTCATCAGTCATTTACAAATGCTGAAAGTTTCATCTGACAGCAGGTTGAAAAATGTGGAAAATAACTGAAGTGAGCTCAAGAGTCAGATTATTTTGGCTAGTGTGAGTATTTCTCTAGGCCTTAAAAATAAGGCAGTGGGATAAAAGAAATTCTGATCTTAGCATTAGACTTGTAGGTAGAATGTAATATGTGTGTTGTGTTTTCCAGTGTATTTTGGCCCTTGTGCTCAATATACAAGGAACACACACTCACACATATATATATACACACATACAGTCTCCACATTTCTTCACTTGTATGTTCAGTTGAGCTGTGTTTAGACTTCAAAGGACATGCGTGCACGTACGCACACACGTGCATGTACACAGACATAAAACCAGCTCTGAACATACACATACCATAGATGCATAATTTGTGCTTATGTCACACCTGCTGCCTTGCTAAAGTCTTTCAATCAAAGATCTCAAAGTATTTAACAGTTCGTTGGTCATTTAAGAAACAAATATCCCATGGGCTATCAGTATACCTTGTCCCCTGCTCACGTATTTCACTAGCAGTGTGTTCAGTTCTATGCCTCATGGTATACACACTTGGTAAAATTAACCCTCTTGTCACTGTTGCAACTGTATATATTTATAAATTTCCTAGTGAAGTGAGCTGTTTCCCCCAAGTCCTAGCTCATTAGCAGACCCAGGTGCCACATCTAGGAGTGTTATTGTTCTGAGCTGTGTACTCACCACCAGAGCAGGTGACCTCTCTAACATCCCATTTTTCCACACACTGCTCCTTTAGATTTTCATATCCTGCCCGTCATCCTGAAACAGAAGGAAAGACATCCAAAGCACCCTCAGCTCCAGAACAGATTGCTCAGAACCTCCCAGGATTCAGTTTGATAAGAAGAGACACAAGTACAATGATCATCACCTGGGTGAAATCCCAAGGGTGGGTGTCAAGAGGATGGGGCCAGTCTTTTCTCAGTGGTGCACAGTGACAGGACAAGAGGTTATAAGCACAAACTTGAACATAGGAAATTCCATCTAAACACGAGGAGGAACTTCTTTACTTTGAGGGTGGGAAAGCCCTGGAAGAGGCTGCCCATAGAGATGGTGGAGTCTCCATCTCTGGAGACATTCAAAACCCACCTGGACACGTTCCTGTGCAACTTGCTCTGGGTGACCCTGATCTGGCAGGGGGTTGGACTAGATGATCTCCAGAGGTCCCTTCCAACCTCATATCATTCTGGGATTCTGTGATTTCTGTTCAACACTTTGATGAGCCAGGCACAAAGGCATCAGCACCCCAGGTCTGTTCTGAACATCACAGAAAGGAAAGCAAAGTTTTAAATTAAAAAATGAAAACCCATCAAGGTTAATCTTTCAAAAGCCATGGTCCATCTGGATGTCTTCTTTTTGATATTGATAATGAAGACTCACCCTGTAATCCATAAGCAAAATATGAGTGAGATGTAAGCTTGCCGCAGTTGTGCTTAATATTTTGCATGCTAACAGGGCATCTAATCCACCAGGAGCAGGAATTCATCAAGCCTCAGGGGCTACCTAAAGCACAAAATCCCTCTAAATGAGCAGTAATCTCCTCTGTCGAAGAATCTTCAATCTCATGAACTAATAAGTGATGCTAAAGGCTCATTTTCCCCGGGAGCTCCCAGCGGCGGAGGGAGCGACACCGTAACCCAGCTCCCGGCGCAGCAGTGAGCAGAGCCCTGAGATGAGTGCGGGCAAAGAGGCAAATTCCTGGAATTTTGATTTTTGCCACAAAGAGCGAGTCTTCCTTTGCGCGCCAAAATTTGTGAGCCCCACGAGCGGCGGACTGAAAAGACCCCCGCTAACGGTCTTGAGCAGCGAGATCAATACTAATTTCCACAAACCCCACTCTTTCACGTAACGCCTCCCTTCCCCGTTCCCCCCTGGGATAAACAGTGGGATGCAAGGCTGACATTTTGCAGATGCTGGGAGCGCAGGCGGTTCCGGCGGCGGGAGCGGGAGGAGGCGGCGCGGGGGAGAGGCACAGGCGACTGAAATTCATTACTTTGGAGAGGTCGTGGGGGTCAGCGACAGTGGCGCTGAATGGATTTTTCCAGCCGTTTCGAGCCGAGATTTGCACTCTGTAATCTGAAATGCTTTTATCTATTTCTGAAAATAGACAGGAATTTTTTCCACAGGCTGCTCCAATCTGGCCACGGAGATGCAGGGAAGGATTACAGGGATAAATTCAGGTTTTGTTAAGCAAGCGTAGCTTTTCCAAACCAAACATAGACAGCTTTCTCGCAGCATAAACATGCATACAAGAGGTCTCTTGTTGGAAGGACACGTCCCCTTGTGCAAGAGATGAAAGCGCTGGGTGCCACGCACAGCCCCGGAGCCCTTAACTCCTGTGTTGCATGTTTTTTGCCTCTCCGGGCCAGCTGTGCCAGAGACAGCGAGATCTCTCCAAAAACTGCAGAGAATCAGCTAGATTTGTTTCCCGCGCTGAACGAACAAGTACTAGTTTACTCAGTGATTATTTTCCGTTTCACTCACATTTTGCTGCAGTTGAGCCTCCTCCTTTGCTTAGTCATGTCCTCTTCTGGCAGAGGTTTCTCTGAAAAGAGAGCTGATTCTAGAAATTAGCTAGGACAGAAGCTGTCGGGTGGGTGTATTACAGCACTTTCAGGGACAAGGAATTGATAAGAAGCCAGCTTTGTTTATTAACTTTTTTTCTATCCAGAGAAGAAAACATGATGCTGGGGTCTGGTTTTGGTCTTCCTAAAGTGTTTGCAGCTAGAAATTAAAGGGTGTGCTTGGCTGCCTTTATGCCAATGTCTTGGGGTAAAACGCCATGGGATAACAGGACCCACAATTTCATGGCATCAACTGTTCTCAGAAGGTTTTACCATTTTCCTGGTGTTCCCCAGTCCCACCAGCCCTGTCTCTGAGCGGCTCACTCTGCCCACCCCTTGGGTTGCACCGTCACTCTCATGCTGAGCTCCTAGTAATAAACCAGCTGCCCTTTTCTCTTACCCACCCTCGAGCCACCCCACTTTATATACAAAACAGGTTTCAGGAGACGTAGATACACCCTTTTCGGGTGGACAGAGCAGATCAGGAGCTTTGCTTACCATCCTGCCAGGAGGTGGCTCTGCCTAGCCATGCCCAGGTGGCAACAGAGCCGCAAACCTAGAGCACCTAGAGCAATAAGCCTAGGGAAAAGAGAGAAAAAAAAAAAAAAAGGTAATTCGATTAAGCATAGCAGTTATTAATGACAGTAAAGCCTTTGTGGTGGGGAGGTACGAATCTGGATGGAAAAGAGTATATATGACTGGGGCCACATCAGGGCAAGCAAGGGTTGGGAAACCATGCCAAGAGCCGAGCTGCTGAAGCATCCTGACAGCTCTGAAAGATGATGGTGGGGAGTGACCGTCCCCTGGGAGCCTCCTCAGCTGGAGATTCAGAGGGGAGAAAAGGTCTCTTAGGAGCCAGCCAGCTCCACTGAGCTTCAGCTGTTTGACAGGGGCTTAGATCAGCCCTTCTCAATGCAATGTGGCACGTCCATCAAAACAAAAAAAAACCACCCAAACAAGTGAGCGAGTGCAAAAACCCATGACATTCACCCATGCCCTTAACATTTACCAGCACCCTCTCACCACGCCTCTGTCTGTGCATCCTGCCATTTGCCTGAGCTCAGAGCAGTTTCAAGCCAACAGCAAGCACTGCCCTGGGGGGGGATACAAACGCCTTCAGACCCAGCCGCTCCCTGGCACAGAAGAAGAGACATCAACCATTTCCCCCTGGCCAGCTAATACTGACAGTAAAATTAGTTGAATCTGTAGCTTGAAAATTAAGTTCCTGTGATTTACCGAACTGGTCAGACTGGAGCTTTAAATATTCCCTTCTCCCAGACAAGGGAAGGCACTAAAAACAAACCCTAAGGAAGCATTCAAAGGAATTTGCTTGCAGGGCAGGAGGTCTGAGCAGATGGGAGCCCAACGCCAAGGATTTAAAACAGTGCTTGGGCTCAGAGGACTCTCCACGCTTGCTCCTAATTGTCCCACCAGGTTAAGTTCCCTGTGCACCAGCTTTCCCACGCTGGTTAGAAGGTCTCTGTGCTATCATAGAATCAGAACGGTTAGAGTTGGAAGAGACCTTATAAAGATCAT
>JAHREE010144083.1:11539-30521 GCA_033628505.1 Tringa tobata | reverse complement strand
GACAGTATCACACTTGTCCTCCCCCCTTCTAAACTGGAAAACAACAGCACAGAGTGCCTTTAGCCAAGAGCTATTCTGCAGGATCGTGCCCTGAAGCTCAGGGCTGCTGTAGCTCCTGGAGATACAGCCACAGAAGCCAGAGTAGGACACAGCAACATCCCATCTCTCAGGTCTGCGTCTCAGCCTCGTGTCTGCTCCAGGCAAGTGGAAAAAGGAAACCATACAGTGTCCAGCAATTAAACCTGTCTTACTCCAACCCTCCCTTCCCCATGTTCAGGACTGCCTTGTTCAGACTGTCTTGCTCACAGCACTTACCCTGCTGACAACAAATCCATCAGACTACACAGAAAATAATCATGTCACAAGACAGAGCTGGGAGACAGTCGCCTGCTGCCTTAAATACTGTAAGTATCACAGACCAAGAGAGCTTCTTCCTGCCTGGAAGGTGAAGCTGCCTTTAAAAAAAATAAAAGACATTTATAGATATTTGATTCATATTAGTGGGGGCGACTGCAAAACACATTCCCAATTGGAGCTGCTGTCGTTCCAAAGCCAGGAATGAAAACCAAGCCTTTAGAAAGCAGGTAAAGAAGAAAAAAACCCACCAAAAACATCAACAGTAGTAAAAAAAAACACCTTTAGTACATCTATTGATATGAATTAATGAAGCAACAGATTTTCACATCTTACTTGCAATCTGATTGAATTTTATACAAAAATAAACATAATTTCAGAGCACTGATGACAGGGATAATTAAACATTTTTTCCCAATCAAAAAGGAATCAAGTTTATCAGGTGCTCAGTGCAAATGTATATTCACTGCTTAACTAAATATGCATTTAAATAATTAACTGGCAGCACGTCCTTAAAGAAAGTAATCAAGCTGGGAATTATTCCCTGTTAGTAATTTCCTTTGCCAGCCTTCGCACAGCTCCCGTACATGAAAAGCAGCCGATGACTGAACCAGCAGAAGACACAGCCAGGGAGGAGCTGCTCCAACTCCCCAGGGATGGTCCTGCTTCGCTGCGCGGGGACACAACGGAGGGAGCTGGTGTCCCCTATGAACCAGTTCACACTTCTCCTGTGCCAAACAAAGCTCATGCTGCACTTGATGAAGGGTCTAACTATCTTCATGGGCTTCCCTACATAAGGAAAGCTATCCCAGATCCCCTGATGCAGAGCCCAAATTTATTCAGGGTAAATGTATACCTGTTTAGCCTTGGGGCAGCACTGCAGGCTGGACTCAACTGCTCTTCTCTGCCTGGGCACTCTCCCAACATGTTTCAGGCAGTTTCTCTCTGGCTACTCAGACCCACACAGAGTCCTCACTCCTCATCAATCAACACCTTCCTCAACAGGCTGAGGGCCCACGTCATCATATCACCAGCACATACATGGCTGCCTCTCTCACTTGCTCCCAAATGATGAACTCCCATCTTTGAGAAGAAAAAAATCTTATTACTAGCTCTTAAGTACACGTGCTTGCAACTTCATACCATTAAGTATCAGCACATTGCCATGACACCAGACCTATCAATCATTCTGTTCCTCCTATTCAATACTCATCCTCCTCTGCACTGCTCATACCTCCATATCATCAACACACCTATTAGCAACCTGCTCTGTTTTGCAGGGAAGACGCTAATCAAATACTCAATTAGCTCACTCCCAAGGCCAGTTCTTGTGCAATGCAGCTAAGGATGCCCCTGCCCACAGCTCTCCCCGCAGCACGGCCCCTCGCTTCCCACCCACGTCACAACCCAGGCACTAATCCCCTCCTGACAAGCAGTTTCCCCTCAAGGCACCGTGTCAAACCCAGGCTGGCAAGGAAGGGTGACAAATAAATCAAGATATACATGAAATTAGCCTGACTCAAACTACTTTTAGTAGTTTGAAAGCAGCACATGGAAGCTGGTTTTCCCTCCAGTCAGTGGAGGACAGAACCTCTGGGGCATTTGACCTACATGTCACCTTATTAGTGAGGGGAAGAAAACAAAACCTCTTGTTCTATTTGGAGAGGAAAGGCCAAAGATGAAACAATAAATGCTGCATCCCATGCCTCCCAGCTCCTGAATGGGTTCCAAGCATCCGGGCCAGTTTCCTTCGCATCTCATGAAGCACATGAGGTGCTACAGAGGCAGCTCTGTGCCACCAGCACATCTGGAGGGGAGAAGGTTTCCACTCCACACACTTTCACTGGTAGTAGTATTGCAGCGAGCCCTTTCAGTGATCCCCAAACTGAAAATAATACACACACACACACGCTTACTGCTGCTTGAAGTGTTTGCTCAAGCTGGAGCTCCAGGGAGTACCAAGATGAAGCAGTTTTCACTGCAGTCTTTTGATAAGGGCATGAAACGGAGAACCCAGAGGGGAAAACTACCACGAGTTCTGGAAGCCACTGGGTCTGTGTGCTGGCTCCAGATTTCCTCTTCCACTCACTGATGGCAGCATCAGTGCTCAACAGTAGTCATTTCAGTTAATTGCTATCTACCATTAGCTGCAGAGTACTTACAAGGGATTCAATTCCACTGCATATTTGCTAATAAATACCAAATGACAGTGAGGAAGACAGCTGTATTTAGTTGCATTTACCCTCTTATTAGCAGAGCTGAATAAGACCCCATTTCAATTCATAATGGCTCCAACAAGCTGCGTCATTGTCAGAAATTCAAATTCAAACTTCCTATTGCCTGCTTGAAAGCAAAAGTCATCCAACTCCCCCCTGCTTACCCAGCTCCCCTGTGGCTGCACAAAGCTCTGCATTTGACCAAGGGCCATGCAGAACGACTACCTCTGTGGTTTTGATTCATGGGGATGGTGAGAACTGAGAGCAGATGGGAGTTATTTTCTGTTTTAGTAGCATTTTCTGGAGCAACTTATGATGCTGTACTGGTATGCGTAGAGACTTTTTAACCTAAGAACCACAAAATATTTTGCAAAGGTGCAAGGGTAGCAATTACCCCAGTTTGCAAAAAGGAAGCTAAGACACAGCAGGACTTAACTTGCCCACGGGGAATCAGCTGTAGAGAATGGAAAGGAACCCAGGAGCCCTGGGCTCCCAGTGTCAATGCCAGGTCCTGCCTGGAAAGCACCAAGTGAACCACTCAAACGAGAGCTGCTCTGGTGGGGGATGAGGTGCAGCATTTTCCACCAGACACCGATGCTCACACAGCTCATGCCACCAGCTCAACACAATGCCAATCATTGAAGATCTAACCCTGCCCAAAGAGATGCCCTCAACTCCAGGAGCTTATGATGCTCATGACATCTAGAAACCTGCTCTGCACCTGGAAGGATCGGGCTCCCAATAAATTATACACTGGTAATTATTATCTTGAATCTACGTACCTTTCCACAAATACAGCTTAATCCATAGCAAGAACAGAGAACACAATGAAATTTTTCCGTGTCATCTGAGGAGCAAAACCTCTAAAAGGCAACATGCACAAATTTAAGCCTTTGCGCTCCACAATTACTTGAATATCAAAGGATCACAATGGGATGTAATTAACTTGCAGCATTTGAGAAAGCTCAGATGGGATTAAGGTGCAAATGTGAATTTTATCTCATCCTGCGTAACAGTTTCACTTGATGCCCGGTTTCAAAGCACTCAAATTATAAGATGCAAATACTTTCCAGGGTTTATGGAAATGATAAAGGAGATACCAATTTGAAAATTAATTCATGAAAACACGTTCTGACTCCTGAATAAAAAAAAAAGTAGTAAATCCAAACATATGAACTGATCAAGATGCCTCAGCAGAGGGACTGTACAGGAGAACTCATTTTCAAGAAGAGTGAGAATGAACCCTTCTGAAGAGCCTGGAACATAGTCTCTTTGCTTGGCTCATCCATAGGGCATAAACCCAACTACCACCACCTGCCGTTTAAGCTGACAGAAAATATGTCTAAAGGCCAGCAGCACTAGCTTGCCAAATGCCAACAATGCTTATGTCTGAGGATGCTCTTTCCTTCGCAGGAGGCACAAAGGAGGATGCTCAATCTGTGCTGTCAGTAGTTTGTCTCACCCTGGTACCTGCAGACCCTGGTCAAAGGTAACAGCTCTAACTTCTGAAACCTGCTGTGCAGGGCAGTAAGCAGCCAGCCCCTGCATCAGGATGAATTTTTAGGCATTCAGATTTTGTCACTGAGGATACTTGAAGTGAACTCAGTGATTTCAGCACAACAAGGGAAACTTCCTCACTTTTCCAAGAGCATTTTGCTTTCTTGTCCAATGCTGGTGCCTTCAGTGAAATTAATCCTCAGATTGCAATGAAACAACACTCTTGGGATGATTTCACCAGAAGTGAAGTGCTATTTCCTTCAGTCACTTCCAGAAACCAGAGGGCAAGAGAGGACATGCAGTCTGAATGGCTTTTCATTATAACAATACTTTGGCAATTGGGTCAACACATCCTCTCACTAAAATATATGCTGTGATTTAAATCAGCACACTGCTCCTGCTACAAAATACATCGGGTTACAATTACAATATATATTAGAAAAACAAATAGTTGGCTTTTCAACAGCTATACAGGGAAATCAGCTGATCTATTTATTACCCATTTTATTCAGCTTCTTTTACCCACCAAAATATAGGGGTTCATTCATGCCAAACTTTTTACAGAAAATGGTTGTCTTCTGGTTTGGGGGATTATCTTTCCCAATTCAGAAGCACTGTAAATGAGATGAGAGATGTCCAAACTCAGACACCTCTTCTCCACAACCACCCCACACCTGCACCCCACAGACACCCACTGGGGGCTCATCAGGCAGCTCCCATGGGGCCAGCCTGGATCCCAGCCCAGCTGCTCTCCCCCTCATCACTACCTGACCCCTCCTGTCCTCTTCATCAGAGCCAGGATGAGTCCTCACAGACCATAGTGAAGATACAACATGACAAAGTGAGCGTGCAGCCTAGGACTCAAGCTACAAGATGGCTTTGATTGCAAGGCATCACAGCCTCCCCCTGATTCCTGCCCCAGGATCCTGCCACCCCCCAGCTGCCGGCAGGGTCAAGGCTCAGCTCCAGAAATGCCACCCAGCACAATTATTCCAGTTGTGCTGTGTAATTGCACGGGGGCCTTGTAAGACTTCCTTTCCTGCACACTCAGACCACTTTTCTGAAGCCAAGTGAAAGCAAGTCTTGTCTTCCCAGAAATACAGAGGCCACAGGCCAAAGTCTTTTGTCGGTTGAAGCCGCCTGGAAACCCCTCCAACTGCAGCCCCCCCTTCTCCTTCCTCTCTCTACCTGCCAACTGCTCCTGCCTTGGAGCATGGGCTTGAAGCAGGAAAACAACTGCACATTGAAAAGATGCTGCCAAGTCCCAGCAACACTAAGGACAGTGTAATGCTTAACCCCAGCCAAAGAAAGCCTCCTCTGCCTGTCCCAGCCCCTTGTCCATGCCCCATCCCAAACCCCCCCTGCATCTGCACAGCAGCAGCNGCAAAACAGACTGTCATCATGATGAGGGGTAAAAGGCAACGATGACAAAGTTCACACCACAGTTTTTCCACTGACTCCTCCGCAAGCAACAGCCAATTTGGTTCTGTTCCTTTCCTGTCTCATCCGCTTCCCTTCAGCCCCAGGCCAAGTGTTTAAAGCCAAAGAGAGAGAGGCCTTTGGGATCCATCTGAAAACACACAGCCCAGATCTCGTGCTCCCAGGCCATCCAGGCTCCAGGCCAGGGAGATGCTGAGCAATTGCAGCTCACCAAGAGACTGCTCGGGATGCTCTGCACCAGCACGCACACTTGAAAGGGATTTGGATGGGATCTTAGGGACAGAAACAGCATGAACCTGGCCCTCTTTTACTTTCTGCAGAACTCATTGAAAAGCTATTAGCCAAAACAAAGTGATCAAGTTCAGCAAATCCAAACAAGCAGCAACTCCTTTTTCAAATTTCCACTTGGTTAAGCCAATAAAGAGGGCGACATCAAGCCAGAGCACGCCAGCAAGAGCCCGTGATGTTTCCTCCCTCAGCGATCACAGTCCTCTGTGCCCAAACCAGAGAAAGCCACAAAGGAGGGGACGTGGTGGTTCTCCGAGGTCGCAAGAAGCGGGCAGAGCTTGGGTTGAGCTGGAAGGGATGCCAGACACCAGGACAAAGCTGTAGCAGAACAGATTGCCCCAATTCTACATTGTTTTTCAGCAGCTGTCTCATGCTCTGAGGGCTGTTAAAAGCATTGTCATGCCCTCCTGAAAATTTCAGAGGCACCAAAAATCAGAAATCAGCCCAGACACAGGCACGTATTTAAAAGGCTGCCCTGGCAAACAGGGCAAGAGCTCAGGTGCAGGACACCGCTGTTCTCCCCGGCTGTTGCGCAGCCACAGGGCACCCACGCTTCTGGATTTTATAAAGATAGGATTTCACATCTGTCTGAAAAAACAGGAAACTGAGGCTCCCCAAGGGCTCAGATATCAGCCAGGGTCCTCAGCATCTCTAGTTTCTCTAGTCCTCAGCATCATCACAGTTTCTGCAGCTCCTCTGGGCAAACCCAGACTCAGCAGAGCGGCCACAAAAGTGCTTTTGGGTTCTTCATGGCATTATGGAAAAATCTATGTGTGCCACCAGATTAATCCACAAACCTATCAATCAGAGTGTGGCAGGATTCCCAGAAGGCCAGGCCATCGCCTCACAGCGACACAGCTCACATGCAAGGTGACAATTATGCTCTGCTTTGCTAATCCGGGGAGAACAGACCCACTGTCTAGCACTGTGTGGCACAGTCTGTGACTGGTGTCTGCTGCCTCTGCGGGGAAACCTGGAGCTCCAGCATCCTGCAAGCTGCTTTTGCTTCTTCCAGAGGATCGTGTGGCTCAGTCCTCCACCGCATTTTCCCAAATTTTTAGCACTTCTGCTGTAGCACAGCTCCACAGATAACATCTACCCTGGAAACGCTTGGCACCTCTGCACTCAATGTCTGTATGAATCAAGAGCACAGAGGCAAATCCCCGCTCCTCCCCGGCACAGCACCACATCAGGTTCTGCTCCCACACTCCAGTATTAGTGTAATTCAATCACCTGGGTATATCACAATATAAGTTTGCCACATAGATCAAAAGCACATCTTTGCATCTGCCAAATGGACTCTGGTCCTGTTCTTCCATCAGAGGAATTTGTATAAATATCAAATACATTGGAAAATCTTCCTGGATGCAGCAAAAACACTAATATTATCCCTAATAACATGAGTTAGTCCATATAATGATTTGCTTTTTAAGCAAATTGCAACACTTATTATGAAAAAAATAACAAAGTTATGTTATGTTTCTTGGAGCCTTTGGTAAGGGGAATAAAAGCATGAAGAATCAGATTTTTATGCTTTTCTATGCCAAAGTGTCTCATCCATTTTCCTCACAAAATAGCATGAAGGCCTGCAGCACATCCAACTCCAGCAAAATATCCTTGACTCCCTCCAAATCTCGGCACTTCTCTCTCCAACCCGACACAACAGCTACTGTTATGCCACAGCAGACACTCTCCCACCCCTGGGACACCAGGTGAGGCTTCGAGTCCAGCTGGGAGCAGGCACAGATCCTCACTTTACAGGGAAGCTCTGCCTTCGCTGTACACGGCAGCAGGCAGGCAGGCAGCTGGACCGCACCCAGAGCCATGGCTGCTGGGCTACAGGCAGAACCCAGTACCCTTTAGGAAGGGACACCCTTACCAAATCAAGCTTCCTAAGTTCATCCTTTATGGCTTTAACCTCCAATTCCTCTATTTTTTTCCCCCCATCCTCCATATTTCTTTCTCACCCTCACCTTCTCTGCTGCTGCAGAGTCCACCTTGGCACAGCAGGTATTTTTAACTGTGCATATGGGAAGGATGAAGGGAAAAGTTTCATGTTATATTGTGTATAACCTGGATAGAAACATGCAGTTAAGGGGACAGAATGAGCAGGAATGGATAGTGGAGACCTCTCCACAGACCTATTTTAGGTTGCAACCCCAGAGGTATTACAATGGCTTTATACAGAACACAGGCTGCTCTGTAGCACTGGAAGAATTCACTGCTCCCCTCCTCCCTTAGCTGGTGGAAGGAGGGAGGATATAGCATCAGGGTTACCCACATGCCCAATTCAAGGGAATTCATTTATCCTGACTACTGAATAATTCATGTCTTCAGAAAAAAATATCTCTATTCCTTCATAGAGACATCATCATCTAGCAGTGAAAGATAGAGATGGCACAACAGCAGGCTGCACAGAGAAATGCACCTCAGGAGCGCAGGCAGCAGTGACAGGGAGGACGAGACAGGTGAAAACACAGCTCCTTACCTTAACCTGTCGGGGTGGTGGGCTCTGGAAGCTGCTGACATGCAGGATCGACACTGCTTCCACATGGATTTCATGTGCTGGAGAAGCCTGACTGTTTTAATCCAAGGCATTATGGAGTAGCTGCATTTGTGCTGTACAAACAGCCTCTATGAGCCTTTCAGGAGCAGTTACATCCTCCAACACACATGGCTTTAATTGGGAATTTTATTTTTTTTTATTTTAATTCCAGTCACATGTTTTGAGCTGCTACTTTTCTCCTCCATGTGTGTATATAGATAGATTTTTACGTCTCCTGTCTGTGTGCCACATTAGCCTCAGGCAACCAGCTCTGGGAGAGAGCCGTCAGCCTTGACAAATGACTCAGTTCTCGTCTGGAGTCAGGTCTGAACAGCATCTCCTTCCTTCCCTTCCTAAGGCTGCTGTTTGCTCAGCCACCCCGGCTCTGGGCAGGTGAGCTCTGCACCTGGGCTTGGAGCCTCACTGAGCACAGCCAGAGCCTGATCCTGCTTCAGCAAACCTGAAATTGCATTGATCCTCACCCACAGTCCTTCAGAGAGGTTTACACCTCAGCAGAATGTCATTTTTTTTTTCATTGGGGTGAGCCAAGGGTGGGTCACACAAGTTTTCTCTGTTCACTCCTCATCACTATGTTACTGCATATTTAGTTTTAAAACAGGGAGAGGGAGAATCCTGGATGCTGGGGCAAGGAGAGATCACAGACCATGTAACAGAGGATGCCTGCTCACTGATGAGCCCAGATGCTCGTGGGCCATGAGGCAGGACAGAGCCACAGCACCCAGCCCTGGGGCTCCTTCCTGCCAACACACAGCAGGACAGGACACCTCCGGTGGAGGCCACCATCAGACACCCACGCAGCTTTCACAGGCTTTCTTTTTCTGCTGTTGCCGATCTCTCACACACCTCTCCACAAAACGCTCACTCAATGGCATGACTGATGACAACTTTCTGCCAAAACCACTGATGGCAACGAATAGCTTTATTGAAGGAAATGTACACTTTGCAGAGTGACTTTTCATTTTCTTCCTGAAGAGCGGAGGAAGAAGTGGGTATTTTCAGCCATTTCGTTGTTAACTCCTTAGATACCTGAACACATTGTCAAAGCTCTCTGTCAAATACACTCTCCTCCCAGAGCCTGTGGTATTTGCTGACACACTTTTGCCATTTGCACTCCCAGTGGTGCACACGGAGGGATGAACACAGACAACACGATGGCCTCCCTTTCTCCAGAGCCTTCACCCAGGAAAGCACCAAACTACACACTTCAGTCAACCAACTGGCTCGTGCTTGACATTTCCTGGATTAAAGCCCTGATGGAAGCAATTGATACAAGAGCCGGCCAAGGGCTGCAGCCTTAAAATTCTGGGCACATCACAGTGAACTCATATGTTTTATTATTTATACCAGCGCAGGAGCACAAACTCTCAGCTGAACTCAGAGGCCAGGAAAGGCTGAGGCACACATGGAGTCTCATAGTTCCAGAACATTCATCTGCATTTATGTATATAGGTCCCTATTCAGTCGCCATGAGATGCTGGCCCATAGGTTTCCCAAGCAAGCTACTCCTCACTGAAATCAGAAGGGCTTATTTGTCAAAAAGGAAAGAGAAACACACACACTGCTTATGATGCTAGATACTTCCACTTGTTTACTGGCTGAGCTTGCTGCAGCATGAAGGCAGGAATACAAACCACTAGTGACTAAACAAGTCAGATCTGATGGCCTCTGTGGTTTGCAGCAAGATACAATCCCCATTTTCTCAATACTAATCTCTGAAGACAGTTGCTAAAAGAGGGGCTGTTTTCTGATGCACTGTCAGCAGAGGTAACTTTAGAGGAGCACAGCTGGAGTATAGTAATGACAGGATCCCTCCCCAAAGCGCTGCCATCCACTGCCCATCCCCAAAGCTCCCTGCCCGACTGCAAGAACAGAGATGTGTGATTTCCTCTCTCCATCTTTCACCATACCCCAAAGACAACCCCCCCCCCTCAAGGCAGGGCACCCAGGAACTCCACTCAGTTCTTAGGTGATTGAACTTTGCAGGCAGTTTTCTGTCAGGAAACATTCTTCTGTGTCCCTCTCTCCTTTATTAAATTAACTGCTCTTCTCAAAGCCTGAAAGACAGATAACTGTGTAGAGTCACAAGTGCCTGAGCACTCTAACAACTCGGGACTGTTCTCCTGCTTTCTTCCAGCCAATACCTGGAGTTAGGCTCTTCCTGGTGACCAGACCCTGTGGCCACCCAGGCAGCTCCTTTTCCTCTCAGGGTTCCCACCACGTTTGCCAGGCACACCTTGCAAATGGGCAGAGACTGCTATTTAATTCACCAGCCAGTAACTTCCTTCTAAACAACCTTTTGCTCCCTCCCCTATTAAGCAGAAGAGCAGAACCACTGTAATCTCGTGCAATGCAAGTGCTGCAGTTGCCCTGCACGGTTCAGTAAAAGACAAATCAAGGTCTCCAATTCACAATTAATCTCACTGTGACGTAGGTAAAGAAGTGCTGAAGGAGTGAGAGTCAGGACATTCAGCTCCCAGCTTTGCCACGTATATTCTCCTTCACCCTGAAGACTATACAATTTCTCACCCTTGAAAACAGGAACAATATTTCCCAGACAGGCTGCAATCAAATACTGATGTTACCAAGCACTCTGAAACCCTGGAACAGATATAGCCCTTCCAGGATCCGCTCAGTCTGGCACAGCGGTGTGGGACACTAGGCAGTACCATAATACAAACCATGAATAGCAGTAATTAACAAATAGCCCCAAAGAGATGAATATTAATCAGCACTTTCCAGCTATCCTCAGGCATGAATGGATACTCTACAGATGGAGCGCACAGAGCACAACCTTAACTCTGCTGTGTGGATCACAGGAGAAACCTGCCCTGCAGCCAATTTGCACTCAAACTGCTCCAAGCCAGAGCACAGGAAATCACAGCAATTTATACCAAAAGTTCCCAGGGAGACACAGCAGGCAGGGACTTGGCTGGTGGTATGGGTCGAACGCTCAGGAAACGCAGCTGCTGGGATACCCACCAAAGAGCAAGTACAGCCTGGTGGGCTGCAAAATCACTGATGTGTCAAGAAAGTCAAGGAAACACATAACCCGGCAAAGCCATCTGGTACAGCAAACTATCCATTCTGCCTGTAAATACCCACAGCTTTTAAAAATCAAGACACAGAGAAACTCCACTGCACACCCATGGACCACTTGCCTGTCCCAGCAGCATGTTGGAGCTTCCTCCTGGGAGCAAAACACAACTATGAATTATTTGTGTTGCCACAAAACGTGAAAGCCCCATGGCAAATCTGGTCTCGCACTGCTGAGCCTGATGCAATCCCACAGCAGAAGCCATTTCTCCATGGCCTAGATGGGCCAGGCAAGCACAAGAGAGGCTGTAAATCAAATAACTTGCCCCAGGTCTCATCATGGATCAGCAACCCGGACTTGTGTCCACAGCAAGCTCTGCAGCGTGTCCAGGAAAGGGGCTCAGAGGGGCACAGGAGCCCCCTTTGCTGTCGCATGAGCCATCCCTGACTGCTCCCTGGCTGCCAGAGCGTGGGAGGGAAAGGGAGCTGGATCCCCAGGGCAGGAAAGGAGCCCTGCCGCGCAGTGCGTGTTCAAAGCTGCATCCCAGGAGCATCACACAGCCGTCATTTTCCGCAGCTCAGAGAGCAAACTGCATATATCAACTGACGGCACTAAGTTTTATCCATACATTTTTTAAAAGCAGCTTCC
Source organism: Tringa tobata (assembly GCA_033628505.1). Lineage (NCBI taxonomy): Eukaryota > Metazoa > Chordata > Aves > Charadriiformes > Scolopacidae > Tringa > Tringa tobata. The sequence goes on along the minus strand of JAHREE010144083.1, from coordinate 18,478 downwards.
AAAATAAAACATCTGTTCTCAGGTGGAGCCAGGGCTCAACATGAAATGGCTTCTACACCAAGTTATGTTATGAGCATAACAGAGGCATTTACCCCATTTTAAATCCATTTTCTTAATCTTTTTCCTGCAGAATCTGGAAGAAAGATGCATTAGCCCAAAGTTCTCAGGGAAGAGCCTCTCTGGCTGCTCCAGAGGGTGGAAATGCAAAGGGTAACAGAATAGCATGTGGGGAGACAAGACAATCCAATATTCTTCATTCAAAATTCCTTCAGGTTTAGCACTGAGTCATAGCAGAAGATGAGGCTTCTTTAGATATATCTTTTCTAATCTCAGAGTCAGAAAGGGCTGTGGTTCCAGTGCCTGTCATCCTTGGGCAGAAGCCTCCTGCTGAAAGAAAACTGGGAATAGCAGAAGACAAGCTATTTATTTCTACCCTGAAGGTAATGATCAGACAGTAGCACTGCCTTCAAGTTACTCATTCAGTGTTCGTGGTGCTACTCCAATGTCTAGGGTCTTGCAGAGGAGTCTTTTTATTGCTTCCACTGAAATAAGGAAGAGCAATCAGATATTAATGAGATGCTTCAGTACGTGCTTGTTCTCCCTTTCCCAGGCTTCCATGGCCAGGGATCACTCAGGCATTTGCAGGATCAGGCCATTACACTGGTTTGGGGGTTGGCTGCCCACTCTGAAGGGGAAAACTGAGCCCAATTCTAAAAAGAGCCTGTATTTGCTCCACTCCTGGTGGGAGCAGAGGCCACAGCTACTGCCCTTTACCAGCCCTGTCATTTTACCCCAGAGAAGTCAGTTAAATACAGGGTTGTGCTGCAAATTGTTCATTTAATATTGCCCTTGAAACTGCATTGTAATGATAAATTTTCACTTCCTTCCCATGGCAGTTGCATAACGTTACTGGGCATTGTTTAGAGAACTGCTGCGCTCCAAGCCACAGGCAGCTGGTGTCCCCGTCCCCTTCCCTTCACCAAATGCTGGCAGGACTGTTACCTTTCTGGTTGTGGGGGTTTTTTTAACCCTGTCAGCTTACTAGACCAAACAGATAGTCGTGACTCTGAAGGCAAGTAACCTTCCAACAAGATTATACCTACTTCCTTCGGCTTTCATTGGAGGAAAAAAAATACCCCATTTATACTAGTTAAATCTGAGCCAGATAGAAAGTCGTATCTGTCAAATAACATTTAACTAAAATTATCTTTAGGGAGGGAGCAGCTCAGTCAATGGAGAGCTTTCCCACTGACAATATAAATAGCCCAGGCGCAGAATTCAACAGCCCCACTTTGTGGTCAGGCTCACAGCCTGAATGCCCAGATGCTGGAGGAATTTCTGTTTCATGGCTTTGGTTGGTATGAGTTTTTTTATAACTGGGAAGTGGCTTTGAATTCTGGAAGCTGGGCTGGCTGATCAAAGCTGTATGCAGAGCGTGAATGGGAGGGAGGGTGAAATTATGTATACTTGAACAGCAATTTGGAGACAGTATCAAGAATTAAATAAGATGCATCCCTCCACTTCAGGAAACTTGCTGCTCGTGGCTTCCATCAGTGGGGAAAGAAAACGATTCTCCAGCCTCTTACCAAAATATCCAATTTTAAGCCTTTCTGCTGCTGTCTGATTTTACTCATCCTCCAGGCACACACCAAGGAAAGGCTTTTCCCTGTGGTTTATGTAATGTACCATGAATAAATCCAATGTCTGGGACACTCATCACTGAGCTGGAGGAAGGGAATGCCAACCAAGCAACGCAGCCCACTCCTGTTTCTTTCACCCAGGCATTTCTAGTTTCCCATCACCTCCCAAGTCTCTGCTATCGTCACCAGAGCAGTCAGAGTCAGCTGCATTCAGACAGAGAGAGGAATGGCCTCAAAGGAATTTTAAAAATCACTCTTCTATAACAAATCAATTTCTCAGCTTCATCAAGAGTTTTCATCCGTTGGTGTAATAGGCACTGCTCCCCTCACTTACTTTGAAAATAAAAGGCAGCAGATCCCTAATTAGTTACATCCACCAGGAAAACAGAAATTAATTACACACAAGATTTTCATGTAGCATAAGCAAGCCAGGCTGCAGACACCAGCCAAAGTTCTGAAAAGACCCAGATTCAGCTGCAATGGGACCCACCACCCATACAGGCAACTAAATTGTAACACCTGGTCACCATGAACCAACCATGATGCAGTGGTGAGAGGTCCTTGTTACCACTACAAACCCCAAGAACTTTCTCCATCCTTGAGGCTGCCCTATCCAGACCCTCACCAGCCTCCTGGTTATGGGAACCCTTTCCAGACAGTGTCTTCCTTGCCCCATGAGCTCTTTCAGATACTTTCCCAGGAGGGATGCATCTGATGACTAATGCAACAGCTAGCAAAAGGCACCTCAGTAGCCAGCCACAAAGCTACAGCTCACCCCTGCTTCATGGACAGCATCCCAGCTCAGAAGGATCAAGGGCTCCCTCACTCCCAGACCCAGCTCTCCACGCAGCCAGGCTGACCAGAGTGCTAATGTTCATCTCACAGGAACTGGCTTCAAGGGGTGGCCTCAGGCCACACACCTATGAGTCACATAAGCCTGACTTCAGCTGACACAGTAGCAAGTACCGTGTAACCCATGAACATGTGGCCAATACACAAAGTTCTCTTCTAGTCTGCTTGGCACAAGTGCCTCGCACAGTGCAAAGCATTTCAGGATAGAATCCAGAGGGACAGCTCTCACCCCAGAAGCACGAGGTGTAACACACAAGAGGTCTAGCATAACCCGAGTCAGTGAAGTGCAGGTCAGCATATGGAAAACACAGTGTATCATCTCAACTTCATTTACACGTGCACACACAAGCCAAATTAACACCCCGGAGACAACAATTGTTTGCATTGCAGCAGCACCTAGAGGTCAGAAGTAAGATGAAGATCAGGCTGTGCAAGGCACTGTACAGGTACAAGGCACATCCTCTACCCATTTAACATCAGGGACCAAAGGGAGAAGGAAAAGAGCGTTTCTCTCCCTGCATCCCACAAGGTAAAACACAGAAGAATCAAAAAGGATGCCCAAGGTCCTGGGGGACACCTGCAGCAAAGCCAGACCCTGAGTCCCAGTCCAAGGCCCAACCAGCAAAGGGTTCCCCCTCTCCCTGCTGCGGTGGAGACTGAATGTTCTGCTTGGCTCCACTCTGGGATGACCACATTACTCACAAATGCTGAAACTAAGAGTGAGTTGTTCAAAACGTCCCAAAACAGATGTCAACAAAACCAATACTGCATGCTAAGCTATCGTATAATTTTTGCTCAGGCCACCTATTATGCAGCACAGCTATTTTAGAAATGTTTGTGCTGTTTTTCACATCCCTCTGCCTAAGGGAGACTCAGTGCCTTGGCCTACAAAAGAAAAAACTTGATCTTTTAGAAGCCTCTAAAACAGCAATTTCAAGTTTGATCTATGGAGTAAAGCGACAAAAAAGGGTCATTTCCTGCTTTCTGGTGGTGCAGAACACCACATTTTCACTGTGATGCCAATTAGTCCCCACCCATCAGGAGACACCACCTTCAGTCACAGCACTTGCACCACTCATTTTCAGCAGTAAATCTTTGCCACGGCTCCCTTCTTGTCTTCAGGTAATTTGGAACATTAAAATAGGGAGATGAGGGAAATCTGCCAGGGAGTCAAAGACACAAACAGCACTAGCTGCTGCCTCAGTAGTTCACAGGCATCTTCAGCAAGTTCAAAGGAATCCCCTTCACCTGAGACCCTTCCCAGTCCCACAGAACAAACTAATCACACTCTTCCCTCCTGTGAGCCAACAACTCTCCAACCCTCAGGCTCAGGGGATTTTTACAAGGCACAGAGCTCTTTGTCACCATGCTGCTGCTCAAATCCAGCCCAAGCTAATACAGAGCCAGCAGTTGTCACCAGGAGGCTTATTCACTTGAGTATTCAGTAAAACTCCTAATGAGCACCAAAACAAGCACTGCTGGTGGTGCTAATTTTCACCTCTGAGGCAGATGCATTTACCTTCTAAGAGATGGTATTTAATGGTATCTTAAAAAAAAAAAAAAAGCTTTTTTCCCCCCTTTTCCTTTTGGATGAAAAAAAGGCAACACTGCTTCTAGCATTTTATAAAGTCCAGAATTACAAAGTTTTGGAAGTTTACTTTACAAGTACTAGCAGTTGGAAAACGATCAGAATATTTCACAGTAGTGATCCCTTGGATAATGAACATGCAAAATGAACAGGAACCATTCCAGAGGGAGGTTCATCCCAAGGGTAGACTTTCTTCCCAATTTGCTTTACAAACATCAGTTTACTCTGCCTCAATCCCTGGCCGAGTGATGCCCCCTGTCACTGCCTTCCATCTCAAAAGGCCAACGGTCTTCACCTCAGTTTTCCGATCAGAATAGGAGAAAGTGCTTTAGAAGTTTCTTTAGAATTCTTCTCTGGAAAAATCCATGGTGCTCTGAGAGCATGCTAATTGCCCAAAGCACATTCAGGTCAGGTACCCACTGTAGCGACATTAATGAGAGAGATGGAGACTGTTTATGACACAATCAAGAGAAGTTAGTAAACATTACAAAAGCCAACAGCTCTGCTGAAAATATGTAGCACTGCAAGAGACCACGGAGCAAGAGGAGGGAAAGGGAGGAACAAGCTGCTCTTTTATCAAAGTTCTCATGTCAGATTTAATGCTGCAATTGGGCCAGAAATATCTAATGTTCTTTCTGTGTGAGATCAATGATGTCTCCACGATGTCAATGGAGTACAGTGATGGTTTCCCAAGAACATGCCCATGCCTCACTCCCAGACATGGGAATTTCCAGAGTGGCCTTTTAAAAGCAAAGGGCCAAATCCAATGATCTCTGTGAACTCTGGCAAACTTGTCCCCAGCACGAGCTTGCCACACACTCAGGAACCATAGTGCAGGGGAATCATTTGGTGGGCTTCATCCTACATGTTCAAGGTCAGCCAGCCAGTACAAAGAGGTGAGACTGGACCTGCAGCAGCAGAGAAGAGAAGGGCACCTTCTCCAAGTGGGTATTTTACAGCTCCTGCAGCCCAGATTCTGTCCAACAAAAGTCCTCAGAGGTTACACACAGCTGAATCGGATGCACTTAAATTAGTACCAGAACAAAACCCCGTGGAAGATAAAGCATTAGCTCAGGCTCACGTAAGGGTTGCTCAACTCAAGTTTGTGGAGCATGATCACAGAGCTCAATGTTTCCAAAGAAAGAAAAAGAAAAAGAGACATTTCCCTAATTAGAGATCCTACATTCAATACCAGGAGCCGGCCACCACAGACACGCCAGCCCCATAGAGAGTCACAACAGCTCAACTGCTTCCACAGCTCTGTATTTCCAACACATCTCCCTCGAGGATAACAGTTCTGCTGTAGCAACAGCAATGAAAGAAATGGTATTGGAAAGGTTAACAAGAGCTGGCAAAGAGCTGCACAGAAGCTCTTTTCCAAAAATGCATACAGCGTGTTATTGCTGTAGCAGAGATACTTCTGACTTCGGCCTCTCCAAATAGGAGAGTTTGGCCCCGTCAGCACACGGATTGTCTGCTGCCAGCACAACAATGGAACACATGCCTTTGTTTAGGATGGGCTGAATTTAGGGAAATACCGAGGGATGTAGTAAAATGATCAAACACTGTCATTTCTTTGTGGCAAGGTTCCTTTCACCCTATCCCGATTCCTAGAAGGGATCTACCTTCCTCAGCCCCCCCTGGATAAGGGTTCTGGCACTCCTGGCCTGCACAGGCACCTTCCACAGTTCTTACACCTCAAGTTACTGCTCCCAGACCAAAAAACACCCAGAGAAAGGCTTTGATACCAGTCAATATGGCTTTAGCACCTGAACAGTCACCAGAGGTTCTACCCATCACCCAAGATGCACTTACTGGCTGGAGTTCAGAGTAATTTACTTCAAGTTAGAAGTTTCTACACTGCAATACAAATGACATTAAGAAAGTTCCAGCTCCAGTTAACAGTGCGGTAAAGACAGAGGGACGTGTAGTCTTAAGGCCTGTAGAGCAAGCCTGAAGAGCACCTGCAAGGAGTTCTACCACCACACGCTCTGCCAGAGCCACCCAGAGTGAGCCACAGGAGAGCCGCTTCCCATTTCTCTTCTGTTCTCTCGTCACTGAGGAGCTGGTAGCAGCATTGACTGTGCTGAACAGGCACACCAGTGGTACACAGCCCCCCCACCAGGATTCCCTTCACAAAAGTGACCAAAGTCTATTCCCCAAAAAGTTTTCAAGAAAAACAAAAGAGAAAGAAAGATAGAGATCCGGTCAGATTAAAAGTGTGTGTTTCTCCGCAGCTTGAGCTCCACTAGGGTAGGCAGACCCGTGGTTTTAACTGTGACTGCTCTTCATTTTCCCAGGAGTTGCTATACAATACAATGAAAACAAGAAACACCTGCTGTCCCAATGAACCAATACTCATTAAACTAGACAACCCACTAGCTGCCATAGTAATTATTGCAAAACATGCAATGAGAATGAATGGGAAGCTACTATATTGCATATACTTTGAACGTGTTTTTTCCCCCCCCTCTAGTCCAGATACAGCATTACCTCCACTTCTGACTGCCAGAGGAGAAATAAAACACAATGAGGATGAACAGCATAAACAACAGTGCTCCAAGCAATGCCCTGAGGCCTCAAATTGACTCCAGTTTACTTTTAATTTTTTGATCTAAATGAAAAGAACGGGCAAGATACGGTATTTTCATGAACGCCAGACAGCCTGAAGCTATTTTTTTTCCAGCCTTGTGTGAATTTCTGTAGTGCTAAATTTTAAAGCTGAGACTTACAAGTCTCTGCAGTGCGACCAAGAGCCTCCCATGCAAACGCCCAGCACAGACAAGGTTTCAGCATCTGCCTCCTTAACAGAAGGAGCCGATCGCTCCGGGCTAGTGCCAAGGAAAACCACAGTTTCCC